>LPNX011233263.1:737631-921676 GCA_001517045.1 Pseudotsuga menziesii
CAGGAGACGTTAACCATCATCATCATCATCATCATCAATATTTAGAAATCACTAGAAGTTATAGTTCCATGTGATTGATAGGATCTTTCACAGTGTAAATTTTCCTTAAAAGTTTTACCTCATTTTAAGACATTTATATTTTAAAAAATTTAAAAATAAATATTCAACGCGGAACATTTTCTCATCTAAAAAATAAACCCCAAGAAATGTTAAGTTTGTGCACATATTAACTACTCCTAAATAATAAAGAAAAAAGTTCCACCTTATTAAGTCAAAAAAAAATCAAAAAAAAAATCAATGGTTTCTTAACTTATTACTTTCTCACAAAAACAAATTTAAAAAATCTAAAAATTACTCCTTGAGCATAACTAGTCAAAATTGTTAAGTAAAAAATAGTTAGATAATGACCTGGATCAGTTTGAAAAATAAGTAAATGTTGAGTTTGTCCACATAATAAATCCTCCATGATAAAAAAAGGTTTCCACCTCACTAAGTTATTTAGAAGTTATAGTTCCATGCTAACTATGCTAGAAGTTATAGTTCCATGTGATTTATGAGATCTTTAACCATGTACATCTCTATTGTAAAAATTTTGAAAAATAAGTATTCAATAGGGAACATTTTCTCATCTAAAAAAACAAACCCCAAATAATGTTGAGTTTGTCCACATATTAATTACTCCCAAATAAAAAAATCTTCCACCTCACTAAGTTAGAAAAAAAATAGTTGTTTTTTTAACTTATTATTTTTTCATAAAAAAAAATTAAAAATCTAAAAATTACTCTGCTAGCATAACAAGTCAAAATTAGTTGGATAATGGCTCATCAATTTGAAAAATAAGTATTCAATATATAACTTTTCTCATCTTGAAAAAATAAACCTCAATAATTGTTAAATTTGTCCACATAATAAATCCTCTTAATAAAAGGGCTTCCACCTCACTAAATTAGTTACAACAAAACAAAATTAAAAAATCATTGATGTGTTAACTTATTACTTTATCTTAAAACTCCCTCCTAAAATAAATTAAAAAATATCTAACATTTACTCATGCAAAACAAGGCAGGTCTAGCGGGTAAAAAGGTGCGTGGAACCAAGGTAGGGGGTTTAGTTTTTCTTGTACAAAGGTGTTCCTTTTAGCAAAATTGTTTACTGAAAATTAGTTGGATGATGACCCATTAATTACATACACATTAATGAGGGGTAACTACTTTTTATAATAATATGGAAAATTAATTAAAAAATAAATTTATGAGTACATTTTATAAGTGAAAACTAAATACATCAGTTGGGTTAATCAATACATTAAGTTCGTTAATACCTTTTTCTTTCACTTATAAAAAACTAATTAAAAATATATATATTTATGGATACATGTGGCAAGTGAAAAGTAAATATATCGGTTGGGTTAATCTAACTAAATATGTTGGTTGAGTTAATCTATGCATTAAGTTCATCAACTCCTCCATCTTTGACTCATGAGCTAGGAACATCTATTTAAAGCTCAACCTCTCCACCATTTCTTGCAAGAAAATTTTCTCTTGATGCTTAATGTGCTAGGTATGTTTTGGTTCATTTTCAAGGCTTTTATTCAATGATTCTTATATATTTTCTTTATGGTTTGCAACAATAGATCGGGTTGTTTTGGTTCATTTTCAAGGTTTTTATTCAATGATTCTTATATATTTTCTTTATGATTTTCAACAATAAATCAGGTTTTTTCCTTTTTCTTGATCTCTAAATATTAGGTGATTCTTCTAGTTTATCATTAAGATTTTGGCAAGTGAAGAGCTACTTCATGAATGTTATAGAGAGTGTGAGATTGTTTTGAAAAATCCGAATTTATCACATATTAATGTAAATGTATATTAGTTTCTTTGAATCTAAAAATTAGACTTTACATTTTCATTAAAAGCATAAAGGATTCCAAACAAGGAATATAATTTGCCATGTTGATTAGAAAATTAAGTATCTTCATCGGTGTTTTGGTTTTCTTCTTGTTTTATTTTGATATTAACCCTTTTATGCATGCACTTTATTTGTAAATTAGAATGTTATTTACAATGAAGGCAAACAAATCAAAACTAGAAATCTTTTTCAGTTGGTAAAAATAAATTCATGTTTTCAATGATGTAAGTTCAAATCTAAATTTTTAGGTTCTTTAAGGTTACTGTTAAGCCCCCAAAACTAGAGCTGATATGACGAGGCCCTGAGCCCCTTAAAATTATTATTATGAATATAAAAGTCTATCTAACCATCCTCCTTGTAGATAGGATTTTGGCAAGCACACACATACCCACAAAAAATGGCATGGCAGTTTAGTACTTCTGAACCAGAGAGAGCAAGACAGAACATAATAGATTCTACTGGCTTTTCAGTAGGTCTTACACCTTCCCAGCACACAGTAGTTTACTACTTCTGCACCAAGAAAACTAAATTGGAAAAAGAGAGCAAGACAGAATGGAATAAATTCTACAGAATCTGAGGGTATTTTTGTAGGCCAAACAGTTTCTGTTGTCTAAATGGTTCCTTTGATGCTGGTTTTTTACTTACTGTTAAAGTGGGCAATACTGATACAGTGATGCAAGGTTTTGTATTTAAAGAAGGATTGTCCACGCCCATCACTGAAGAAAATGACATTGCACCCAATGTCAAATTCATAAGAAGAGATGACACCATATGTCTTCCGTCCAAACGTCCTCCGAAAGGCTAAAACTATGGAAACTCCATTGCCATCAACTCCAGTTTCAGCTTCTTCTAATTCGTTGCCAACTTCAGTGGTTATTGTGCATGCTCTAGCACAAAAATCACCATCAACTCCAGTTTTTTCCTTTCCAACTTCAGCGCTTTTTTTGCATGCTCCAGGATAGACATATGGTTCTTTAATGTCAGATGATCCAGAGCAGCCAACTGATTTCATCCATATTGGACCCCACTCTCTCCCAAACTGATTCAATCTCTACCTGCGCAGAACCTGAAAGTGAAATGGGAGATTGATTAGGATTTTTTTTTTAAATAATGACTCCGCAAACCCTAAAGGTGAAATTGTCAAATGGTCACGTGTTTAGACTTCATAAGAAAAAATCAAGTGGTTATCGTTTAAACTTACTCCTTTGCTTTGAAGCAGATTGAATATTATATAAATATGTCTTTCAAAATTTGGGCATAGGTTTGGATATTCTCATTTTAAGATTGTGAAATTTATATTTTAATATTGTTAAATGTATTATTTAAGACTTTCGATTGTATTTGCTAGAATTTTTTTTTTTGTTTAAACAACATTAGTGTTCAAGATGATGAAGTAATGTTTTATAATGTAAAAGATTTAACTTAGATTGTTCAATAAGTCATTCCAGGGATGTTTTTTTTTCTATAAAACTTCTTTAGTTATAATAGTTTTGAAGAAAATATTATAATTGAAACTATGCATGTGAAACAATGGATAATTTTATAGTGTTTATGCTAACTATCCACAAGGTCACTTCTGAATTTTGCAAATGTTATAGGATCAAGGATGCATGCAATGCTATTGAAGAATTACCTGATTAAAATCATGTTCATGGAAAGCTATGCTAAATCAATTTGTTTGGAGAATTTGCGTTATGAATTTCTTTTATCTATTTGAATTAACTCGAAATGCAATGTTCATTGTTCAGGTTTATGGATTACCTTATGTGGTAATAAACATAGGCATGCACATAATATTTAGATGAGAAGATCAAATGCAAGCCTATATATAATCCAAAATGGGAAACACAAAACTGGAGTTGAATCTAAAACATAAGAAGCTCGGGGATTGGAGATAGTTTGAATACTTGTTCCTTCTTATTAATGAGTCACATAGCCCTTTTATAGGATTCACAATATTCCCATGTTCTTAATTCCCTATTTAGGTAACTTTACGGAGAAAATATGCTTAACAATGTAATCTACTTAGGAGGTATACTCCATTGTTCTCCCTGAGATCTAAGATGGATATAGAACTATCTAGTCAGATCATGTAGCATTTGTGTTATATATCTAGGGAGGATAATATGGGGTACCTAAGGAGGTATCCAAGGGAAATAAAGGATGTAATGGGTACCAAACGGGAATAATTAGTGTAATGTGGCCATTAATAATGGAATATGGTTCACTTAATGGTTGGGGTTAGTAAGAAGAGATAATATAATAATAAGGCATAGACCCCTAAATATACTCATGAGAAAGTATAAATAGACATGAGTATCATTGTGTTAGTCATGTTGAAGATGCTTATTGTACACGTGTGGTTTGAGGAGTGATTCCTTCCTTAAGGAGTATTTGATGGTGTTACCCTACCATAAGGGTTCTCTATATCTTGGTGTTATTCTTATGGTAAATGTCTTTTGGTTTCTTTTGAAGTGTTCTATATCTTTGTTGTGATTCAATTTTCTGGGTTAAGGATCACTACAAGTGGTATCAGAGCTCTTTCCTTGGCGCAAGTGCGGATTCTTTTTCTTTTTGGAAAAAAATTAGGGCAAAATTGGACAGCGACTTTCAGATCAATTTTTTAAATTTTTTGTATAGATTCAGAAGAAACAAGTTACATATTTGAATTCCTCTTGCAAAAATACGCAGTTTCAAACAAACAAAAAATCAACTCATTTGGAGTTCAGGAAGTGGAGATGTCGCTGACTGAAAAATCAACTATTTTTCCGAATTTCGGTGACGACCGCAAAAATTGCATAGTGAATATATTTTGACATGTTTCCCATATTTCTATTCTGATTTTGTAGATAGATGTTGTTCCAAAAATTGTTTATAATAGATATTCTGAGCAATATTGATCGAGTTATGCTCATTTTAAATTTTTTGTCTAAAAACCCTTGCTACAAGGAGGAGAAGTAAGTGATTTTTGTGAAACCCTAGCTCTATTTATGAGTTTTTCGAAAAAAAAATGGGGAGTTTTTATTTTATAGGTAATAATGATGGTTCTAGTATTGAATAATGTATAAAAAATTGCAAATCACAATGGGAAAACTCATGGAGACTTTGGATAAACGCTTATTTTAAAGATGATGCTAAGGTATGGTGGTTCTCACTTGATGCTAGAAAGATGAAAGAACTTTCTAATGAAAAATTTGAACAAGTATTTTTGGATAAGTGGTCTCATTCCAAGAAAAAATACCAAGTGGGACATAAGGGTTTATTTTCTATATTGAAATTTCATGGATGTATTCAAAAGGAGAATATTCTTGTTTCTATTAGCCCTAGTTGCAAGCACAATTTTATCAATGTTAATTTGGCCAAAAACTTGCAAGTTCCTGCTAAGCATATTCAAATCACACATGTTGATGGTGGAAATTTTCAAATTTTTAAAGATTTGAAGATTACTATGGATAAATATGTGTTGCATTCATAATTTTATTCTTTAGATATGGATGGTGTGGGTGTTGTTTTGGGATATCCGTGGCTTGAGGAGTGATTCCTTCCTTAAAGAGTATTTGATGGTGTTACCCTACCTTAAGGGTTCTCTATATCTTGGCTTTATTCTTATGGTGAATGTATTTTAGTTTCTTTTTAAGTGTTCTATATGTTTGTTTTGATTCAATTATATGGGTTAAGGATCACTACAGTTTGGTACATAGACATAAATTTCAAGGAGATAGTGATATAGAGAAATGGTAAAACCCGTGATCATGGCAAGTACTAGGCTAGGAATAGATAGTTACTTTTCAATAATCAAGTGAACAAATACTTACTCCCCATGTTGGCTAGTTTATAAGGTATTCCAAGTAATAATTACCACATAAAGGCTCATTTTGGAATGACCTTTATCTATAGGGAGGAGGTTTCTCTAAGATAAGTTATAAAACCTCTTAGACTTACAATCTATAAAATAATATATTTTAAGAATATCCCCACATTGCTAAAAGGATGTTTCTAGAGATGTATCTTTTATATTAATACAGAAGGTCTTCACTTAAGTATCATACTTTTCATGAAGACCCCTAACCTACTAATAAATTCAAAGAGTGAAGCCAAAACATGGCTAAATGAAAAACATGATATTGAGCACATGTAATTCAAAGTACAAGGAAAGATCATGAAAAATGAGATGCATAATAGGCAAGAAATTTGGTATAAAGGAATAAGAAATATTCACCACAAGGGAGTACAAGATAACATTGAAACTATGCAATGTAAATTATGATATCACCGACAATGAGAAATCAATCTAACTATTATACAAGAGAGATAATAACTAAATTTAGCTACTATGTTTGTGAAATATAAATTATGAAATGAAACATGAGTAAGTCTAACTTATGAAAAAAGTAATTACAATTAGATGTTGAAAATAAATGTTTAAAATAACAATTAGATCATGAGCAATATATTAGAAAGGAATTATGGGGTAGGAGTAAGAGGGTATTAACTACACCTACTTTATTGTGGGATTTGATGGAAGAAGAGGGATGCGATAATATTAGTACTCAAATAAGGTAGAATTTGATAAAACAAAAGATAGTGTATTTCCTTGAGAATGGAAAGGGATGAAGGAAGTATATCCAATGGGACCTGTATACCATAAAATAAACTAAGATATTCTTCCCACCTAAAGTAATAGGAAATTGAGCAAACAATATCAAAGTTGTACTAAGTATTCTATCAAAATTCAATGAATGATTAACAATCGATATAAGGTTGGGAGAACCCAAACCTCTCCAAGCATATGCAAATAAAATACTAACATAGGCTCCTTCATCTACAATATAACAAAAAAATTATCATATTTAATCCAAACCCTTATTATGGTGCAAAATAAGGAGGGGGAGACCCATCTAGACTATTCCAATCAAAGGAAGAAATCCTAGAGCCTGGTTGGGATTCATTCAAAGAGAATGGAGTTCCCCCTTGTCCAAAATTCTAATTTGGAATTGAAAAAAATGAGCAGTAGGAACATCATTCTCCAAAGGAAGAGTGGGTTCAACCAAATATTGCATCAGATCGACAACTTCACGCTTATCACTCTCCAAATAAAGTTTGGGATTGACCAAGAGTGAATTGGTTGAACCACTTCAACCTCAACACTCTCCAAGGGAAGAGTGGGATCAGTTGAAGATTGCATTGAATCGATCACTTCATCAACTAAAGGTCGACAAGGATATTGTGAAATCATAGTTTGTTCAGTAGCAAGGATCCTTGAGACATGGACCATAGTATTTGTACCTCTAGAATATCAAGGCATCGATGGGTAATTTGATATCCCTTGCAAATATTACAAGGGAACTTATGCATGTATCCTATTCATTTATATTTCTCAACAATATCGATATTCTCATCATGACTAGCATTGGTTGTTTGTTTTCCCCCAGCATGACTTGGAGCGGCTGGTTGCTTGCACTTTACATCACTTGCAACGATTGGTAGCTTGTCGCCATTATGACTTGTTGTGACTAGTGACTTTTCATTAATGTAACACACAGTGATCAATGACACCTCTTCAACATGAATCAAAAGAGCTGAGAAATCTCCCCCATCATGAATTGCAACATTTGGTAGCATGCCCACTTGTCTTTACTTCTTCTTCTTATCCTTTCTCCTTCAATTCCTTTTAGACTCAGTTACTAGTACCAAGAATTTCACCACATGAGGTAGAAGGAGGATGATAAGATGTCACTAGTGAATAAGGAAAAGGATTTTGATTCCCTTGACATATAGTGAAGAAGGAAAAGGGTTTTGATGTCCTTGAAATATAGTGCTTGCTTGAGAATCACCAAGAGCATTTAGTACATTTTAAGGGGGAAACAACCAAATTGGAATCCCCAATGTGAATCTAGGAAGATTCAACATGGTCATTAAGAGAACAACAACATTTCCAACAAATAGAAAAGCACAAGAATCCCCTTGCATAGGGGTCCCTTGGTTGGTCTTCTTAGGAACTTTAGATATAAATTTTGATTCAAAAGTAAGAAAGCTATAATGCCTTCTATGGGGATTGAAAAAGTGCAATAAACACACTCCTATAAAATACTCTCTAAGATACAACCAAGCAAACTCACTCTCCCATAAATAAAAATAGGGCGGTTAAATCCTAAGTTTAATCAATAAAGAGTTGAGCATAGGTATTCCAAAGGTAATGCCAAGATGGTTAAGACCCAGGTCCAACTAGTGAAGGTGTGAGAAATAGATGGATTAATATTCATGTAACAATTGTCAGGTGTGCAAGTACTCACCTTTGACAAACACCCTCCCAAGGAGCTAAAATGAAGATTATAAGCATGTCTCATGTACTATAGGAAACCCCATGTAGTCACATTTGTGGTCACTAGGAATAGAAACTAAAGATACCAGCTCGTAGTGGGAGTCTAGGGGAACAGTCGATGGTCAATATTATACATATGGGTAGTGTAGCTAAGCCCAAATCTCCAAAATTAACGACACCATAGAGGGACAAATATGGTAGAAATAGAACCCCCATACACACAAAATACATGAACGCTCAGGTAATTATTGGAGGGGTAATATCATGTACTCAACCTTACACGACCTTATATTTCACCACTTTTTTTATGGGAGCTTCATGGCCACACCTATACAAAAATTAGATTTTGACTCCCTGAATATACTACTATGTTCAAATTCAAATGGACTCAAATATTTTACTCTCCAACATTATCCAAGTCCCTAGCCTAGACTAGTTGGTCAACCCTACAAACAAAAAGTCTAATAAATTTTGGATTAAGGATTCATTTTAATGGTTGTAGTTACCTAGAGGGATGTGGAAGTGTCAAAATATGTTTTTCTCATGTGAAGAAAAAAAAAATACTACTTGTAAATGAAACAACCACTTAAGCCTTTGAAATATTTACTTCACCATAAACAACTTCCAAACTGAAGAAAGTATCAAGCATAACCCTTCAAAATATGAGCAATATATAACTTTTTAAGGAATTACTATAATGAATAATTTATCTTTTTCATGAGATAATTATAATGAAAGTAATATAATATTTTCTTTTATATCAAAACACTCCCATGAACATCAAAAATATCCTATAGGATTCCTAAATGAACATGAAGAAAACTAAGATTTAATGCAAAATTCATTTTTCTTTGTCATTCATGCCATAATAAAAAAGCACATTAAATACTAGTTTTCAAAGCTTAAAAATCACAAAGACCTAGATCCTCACTATACTTGATAAACCTATATTTTTTTTAATTCTACCTTTTTTTTTGCCAACTAGGACATATAAGTGCCCTAACTAAAGGGAACTCACGTATACATGCCCTAATCAAAGGCATGGTGTGTATGGAAAACCACACTTGTGAAATTTTCAAATTTTGGTATATACATCTCATAGTTATGGAATACAAGGGTTGTTGAGTCACAAAAATACCACATTTAATTCATCTTTCATATACCATTTGTCACCTTATTCCTATTTTATCCTTCCATAAAATTATTAATATCCACCACTTTCATAATGCATATGGGTTTATATTACCATTTTCCAAATTATTTGTTTGAAGTATTTTTAAGAGAATTTTTGATTAAATATTATAAATTAATATATTTTTCATTTATATCTCAAATATTTGTGTGAACTTTGTAATGTAGGGATATTTGAAGCTTTCAACCAAGGAGTATTCCAAAGATTCCCAAATGTTTTCTCCATCTTTTCAAGATTTGAAAAAGATAATTCAAGCTAATTTCAAGGAGAGGAATATGGATATATGGAGAGAATATCTCATCCCATATTTGTTGGAGGGTTTGAAGGGATAAGTTGAGAGAAAAGTGGGTATGTTGGAGGATTTTGAGGGATAAGTTGAGAGGAAAGTGGATTGTAATTATGATTAGTTATCTTGAATTCATGTATAAATAGGAGGGCTCTCTCCTCATTTTGTTAGAGATCTCTCTAATGGTGTGGAAGTAGAGAATAGTTTTCTTTTGAGAGTTAGTCATAGAGTATATTTTGATTGTTATGTAATGGAGATGATGCTTAATGCAAATCCTTTTATTCTTTCATGTTAATTTGAGTTTCTTTCTTATGAATTGTTAGTATAGATTTGTCGTGAGCTCACATCTATTTATAATTTGTTACATGGTTTTTGTTATAGATTATATTTCCCTTGTTTAATTTCAGTCTTTCTTTACCAAGTTTAATTTATGCAATTTCATGCTTTCTTAGGTTAGATTTATTTCCATACAATTTCTTGTTTTCATAAATTTGATTCCATTTCAGTTGTAGAATAGGTTAGTATCACTTTGATCCTACGTATATGTTGCTTGCGCTTCTAAGTTTACGATCTCTCTGGGTTGACAATTAAATCGTTGGATATGTCATAATTTGTTTAATATTTTCACCAACATTTTGTTGTCATTGCTGGGGAGGTGCTAAAAGGGATATGAGTTTAGATAGGTAGATAGTTCGTTTTTTTATTACATAGCAAGGGAGAGGGGAGAACAGTAACACAAGAGATAAGAACTTGTGCATCCACTATAGTGGGGTGCCCCAAAGCCTTGATTTTTCTGCAAGCATGTTTATTTTTCTGCAAAGTGTTTTCTTTTTTTGCAGAAGCGTTCTTTCATTTTCTGCAAATTCGAGTTTGTTTTTATGCAAATTTTTCCTTTTCATTTTTGTCGTATTTCTTTCATTTTTGGGATACCCTTTATTTCATACTAACTTGATTTTTTTTGTATATGTTGATTTTTGTTTTGTACATATTTTTGTGCACTTTTTATTTCTAATTTTGCACTCGTTTTGTACTAACTCATTTTGTACGGTTTTTTTTTTTGCATTGGTCATGCAGTCGCTTTTCATTTTTTTTTCTTTGCAGCACTTTATTTGATTTCATTAAAATTATTTTAGGATGAGCATTAGCCTAGAGCATCTCACTCAGATCCTAGCAAAAGTCAGGATCTCCTCTTCTTAAGAAGAGGAGATCCTGATAGCAGCCAAAGATGTAATTACTCCTCCTGACACAAACAAGGAAGAGTTGACATTCGAAGAATCATGCATATCAGATGAGGAACACCTGTTTGAACTAGAGATTGAAAGGGAGGAAGAAGGAATCTTGGGTGATCAAAATCATGAAGAATATCCTGCAAACAAAAGCTGCATCGAACAATGGCTCCAAGTAAGTATTAGGTTAGATCGGTTTTGTTTTCACTTCTATTTTATTAATTCACATTTCCAACATTTAATTTTTCATATTATTGTATATTTTAGATTTAGTTTTTCAAAATTAAATGATAATCTTGGTTTACTTTTGTTAGATAGATGGTTACATTGGAAATTTTGTTTTATGTAAATAATCTTTAAATTTTAATTAAAGTAAAGTAGGTAGGTTTTAGTTTTATTTCCAATCTAAAATTACCATGTAGGATGCTTTAATTTTCTTTAATGTTTCTATTTGTTAAAATATTTATTTCTAATAGTCTTAATTACTATTATTTTTAATGTTATTATGAAATAAAAAATAATAATATTTTTAATCTTTTAAATCTAAATTTGAACTCTTTTCATTATTATTTTTCTTTTAATAAATTTTCTAGTCACGCTAGGAAGAAAAAATGCATTAGGAATTAAGTTTCTTCTAAATCTATGAACAATTAGAAAATAAAATAAATAAAAAAATAAAAAATAATTAACAAACAAACAAATATATATACTAGTTTTAATTTTCCTATATATAGTTCTTTGTTTTAAAATGCTTTTTTATTTGTTTTAACCTTAGTTTTTTAAAAATTAAAATTTAAAATTATAATAAATAAAAAATAAAAACTCCACCCTTTGATTGACACTTGCAATTCAAACAATAAACATTAAACAAAATAAAACTATAATCTATATATATATAATAAAATAATAAAAAATATCATAAAAATTGAAATAGCAAATCAAACGATCGATCCTTCAGCCTATCTTTTGATCTGTACTAAAATACATCTTTCCAGCTATACATTCAATCCATCCTGCAATATATAAAACAAGAATTTAACACAAAAGGTATTGATATTTCCACCCTTAAAAAATACTACAAATAAAACATTAGAAAACAATAATAAAATAAATCAAACTTAAACATAAAAATATAAAATAGAACAAAACACTTTTCAAAAACCCAGCGGCACGTGCATGTATTTTTCGCCCAGGACAAACTTCAAACTAGATACCTGCAAAAACACTTAGATCTGAAACAATTAGATCTTGAGGTTCATCATTTGGCTCGGGCTAAGAAAAAGTAAAACAAAAACTCGACATTCCCCGCAACTGCCTCCATATCACAATTGCTCATCAACTATCGCAAGAACATATGATTTAACAAATAATCCATGAGAAATGGAGGCGGTTACTTATGATGACCTGCCCTTTGCAGTGATTACGGATCATGCAAATCAGCACACGAGGTCCTTGGGATGCCAATTCCAAAAAATCATGCTAATCCCACGAAATCACTGCACGTTGGTCTTCAAAACAGAATTGGCATTGAACGATTATCTTGCCCGTAACATAGGAAATAAATGATATTTTCTCATATCTGCCTTTGAGATTCCCATGATCAATTTGAGTGACCGGACTCGATCTATTATACAATAAAAATACACTCAGAAACTTTCGTGATCGGATATTGTGTCTGGTTGTTGGCTATTTTTACTCAAATACTGTTATATGAGATTTGCATGGTGGTTGAGTTGCCAGAATAGAGAATATTATGGGCACATCCCGAACCAACCTTATCTCTTTAAACAGTTTCCATTTTTTCAGGGCGATGATGAGTATTGCATAACCTATTTCAAATTTTGATGGCGGATCTCCACGAGTAGCTTCCCTCAGTTCCATCCTGCCATCTCACCTGCTAAGATATGCATGACCTATTTCCTATCTATTTGGACTCCTCATAACCATATGATCATGATAACTGATTCAATTTAGGCTACACCAGTGGGAATCTGTGAGTGACCAGTCCACTTTCTACAACTAATTACCTCTGGCCCACTTTATCACTCTTCTTCCCACACCTCGGCATTTTCTAAGGATACAATTTTTTTTTTCTTCTACTATATGTCGTAGGTCTCATAGGTTTTTCCTATGATTGTTGTTGAGTGTTGATGTAAAAATGGAACTAACACCTGAGAATAGCCATTAAGGAAACACCACCTATCTGAGTTAATCTTGGTTCATTTATTAAAGCAGTTGTAATACAGTGACTAACTATGACTGTTTTATAGAGAGAGATGATATAATATCGATCCAAGCAAGCAAACTTCATGCAAGTATTGATAATTTAAAGAAAACATGTTGGCAAGCAGGTTTAATAAATCATAATCATCCGATCATATGAAAGAATGTGGATGCTATAATGCGCATAAATGGTAAATGTGAAGTAGGATTTTATGAGGCTTTAGATCTTTTCCAAAAAGATTAATGAGTATTGTGTGAAGGTTGAATGTTGTGTAGTGGTGGGTAAGAACTGAAATCCATAAAAAAGGCATGCTGTCCATGCCTCCATCTTGCAAGTGTCAAGGTCTCCCTCTCTCGTTAAGGATTATATGGTGTGTCCTTCGGGCCTCGTGGTATGGGAATCCATTTGCACACGTTATTAGGGTAATTATTGCAGCAGCTCATAAATGGAGGGTTACTGTATCTTCGGATCCAAGTCAACTTCATGAACTGAACTACAAAGAATAAGTTGCTAACAGAATATTTCTCATTCATCATACTCTAATTTTGAGGTGAGTCAAAAAGGAAATCCTTTATTACGATACAGATTTTGTTTTTCTTGGAAACTGAAAAATATCAAAATCCCAACTATCCACCACGCATAACAATGAAGGAGAACCTTTTTCATTCTCATTTAGGAATTTCCAGATTTGTATTATCAAAATGTAGCATGATCTGCTGTAGATAATCCAAGGAAATGCCATCGGATCTTCCTTGGCCAAATTCCACGCATCCATCATCTGGTCAACATACCCCATCATATTTCATTTAGTCATGATGGATATTAAACTATTAATATTATTCTCTGTAATATTTAGCTGGAAGTATCCTGATTTCCATTCTCATTCCAATTTCCATTCCACCCCACGATCCCATCCTCTGCTTTTAAGGAAAGGGATATTGATCGGACTAACTACACTATGTGATTCTAGGTCTAGGGCTACAGATATACCCAGCAGGAGGTATGGATGTTAATTTCAATTTGAAATCATTTAATATAACTTCTATTTCTCACTTGAATAATGTTTCCATAAACACTTTAAGATGCAGCTTGAAGGTATTTACTATACACAATGTTTCTCAACCCCTGTGCAATTACGGGTTAACTAAAATCGAGATGCAATGAAAAGTCACAAAGAATTTATTGTGTACAGATAACCTGACATTTGACACGTAAGCCTTGTGATATTTGTAGAATTGTATCATAGCAGTGATTTCATTTAGTCTTTCAGAAAATTATTCCAGTTGTAACTCCATGATTTTACCATCGAGTATGAAGCCTATGAAAAATAACAGATTAGGGAAAAATAAATATCAATGAACAACTAGTTAATTTTCTCAATATGAATATTGGATTAACAATTTCTATAAAATTTAAAAATAAAATTGATAGAAAATTCTCCCTTTAATTGATTGAATCTCCAAATGCAGCTATTGTTAAAATTCTGTGGTTACTACTTGCACAACTTGTGTGGTTTTTCCTTTATTCATACATCATGCATGTAATTGTTGACGATGGGAGATGTGGCTATATTTTTGCACTAAGCATTTGACATTTACGCAATAGTGAGGCATTTCTTCCTTGATTTCTGGTATAGGCGCGGAGTTCAAAAGCATAGTCCCCATGGTATCTTAAAAAAATAAAAATAATAGAGTGGATTCAAAATTAAAAAAAAAACATTGTGTATAGTAATCTTAATATAGTTTATGGAAAACAAAAGAATAAAATTAAAAATATATATATAAAAACAATTCAACAATAAAGGTGCTATAATAATAATAAAATGTTATTATAACAATTATATATATATATATATATNTATGCATCTTTGAAATTGAAGGCAGTTGCTGTCGTAGCTAAGCCGTCTTAATTTTTATTTTTGCACAGTGGGTCTTGGCACATCTTCCGTGTGGGGGAGGTAGGTGTTTGTTTCAAGCTATCAAATTTCTCATAAAAAATCATTTGTTTGCACACTCTTCTCTATTCCAGATCATTAAGATAGTCTACTTTTAGAGGGGTCGACCACTGAAAGGGTCGACCCTCTGTCTCTGTTGCTTAGTTGTTACATGAAGACGCATTAACCTTCGTAAAAGGAGGATGTAAAAACTTCAATTTTTGTTCAGATTTCTTTTTGTTCAAATTGCAAAACAATTAAAAATTTAAACAAAAACACAAAAAATAAAATTTAAATTAGTTTATATATATATATATAAATTTATCACAATTAAAATAAACATATACAAATTTGTTCTTGTGGTAAATAAATCAAATGTTAAAAAAAATTATATAGAAACACTTTAGAAATAATAATAAAAGAATTATGATAACAATAAAAAAAATTAATTAAAAATAAAATAAAATAAAAAACTAAAAACATATAAATTAATAAAAAGTATTAGGTAACAAATAAAATCATAAAAGTAAAAATTATAAATGAACTTGGGATCTCAAATTTTATGTTTGTTGCGCTAACTTATTTTCACAAAGTCACTCAAACACAGGTTTTGACAAGAAGGGTTGCTACTTTCAAGTATAAGAGCATTTTATTTATTCTCTTTAACTTTTTGTTAAAGGCATATTTTCATGTATTTTTCAATGTGCTCATAATTTTGTTGCAGAGAAAATCTAACCTTTTTCAGGTTTAAAGATGAATGAATGGCATGCAAAAATAATTTCCAGAATCACAGAAGATTTTCAGAAAAAATGTTCCATTAAAAGGTTGAAGAAGTTGAGCTTCCACTATGTATGTATGTCATGACATTTTGCTGTCACAAAGAAGCCTTTCATAAACTAACTACGCCATGTAATTATTACATACCATTTTTCCTACCAAGCTTATTCGTCATCCATGTCAGAGTCTATTTTTTCACTACCTTATACATCATGACTTCCCGCATGTCTACCTTTCTGAGTCGCACACATTTTCCTCATTTTTAGTTCATCTTTTGCCTTATGAATAAAACCATTCAGCTTCCTTTCCATGACTAAATTGCTTTGTTATCCTTGCCATAAAAACTGTTTTACCCTCATATATTTCATCTATAGTCCTACCACTCATTATGTACAACTCGTGTTGACTGATGTGGGATTCTTTAAGGCCCACCTTTCAACAAGTCTTGCCCCATCGACTTCAGAACCTTATCTGGGATAGAGAATAGAGTTCATTTTTAGTACCTTGAGGCTTGCATTCCTTAAGGGAAAGTTATCTCGCTGTCAATCATGGGAATACATCAATGTCCCTTGATCGTTAGATCTTGCAAGTGGCTCGACATCAACTCATTTATTCGCACTTTGCAAGATGTATTTAGGTACCTTGGCACTCATTGACATCAATGGTGATATTTCCTCGCATTGGTTAACGACATTCATCAATGGTCGATAATCCAATGAATTCTTTCCATGATCGACATTGACACATTTATTCGCATGGTAATAATTGTACCATCGATTTTTGTAGCAGGTGAATACTATATACTTTGCATGACTCCATCAGCAGTTTTATAGTAGTATATTCCAGCCATATGAGAGTACCACAGTTCTACTTGCAGCTTTCATCTTCTACTTCATCCAACCAAGCATCTGTTTAGATCCTTCACTTCACATTCTATGATCCAGTAGCGGAAGTCATATTCCTATTGCATAGTTCATAAATTTTTTGGGGTAACTGAAGGTATGTTCTTTTCTAATCTTTAATCATGCAATTCCTTGAATGCTAGAAATAAATAAATTTGGAAAATTCCCTCACTATATTACCTTTCTCCTTTTCATAAATATAATACATCTTCAGTTCGGGGGGGGGACTATTCATTACCATTTTACACATTCATCATCTCATTTACCATTAACCAACATGTCTTTCCCAAACTATGCTTTATTACACATTGAATAAAAACATTCCTATATATATTGGCCTCATTCATAATATGAAGAAAATGATTTCTAATATACATTGATGGTTCATCATTTCCAATGTATGTATACTTTTAAAAAATCTTATGTATTGCATCAAAAATACAAAGAAATGAACGAATGTTGTTAACACAAGAACCAACATTTGTTATATTCATGGTTGTCACACAAGAACCAACCATGAGAAAAATTGTTGCCACTCATGCATTTCAAATTATGGAATGATTTATTGTTACATATCATCATCATGTAAAGCCCAGCTATAGAGCCAATTTTTTAAAGAGAATCAATGCATAGTCGCATGAGGACATGCAACAAGTTAAGTTGGGGGGAATGTTGAGTCGCAAAAATACCACATTTTATTCATCTTTCATATACCATTTTCACCTTATTCCTATTTTATCCTTCCATAAAACCATTAATATCCACTGCTTTCATAATACATATGGGTTTACATTACCATTTTCCAAATTATTTGTTTTAAGTATTTTTAAGAGAACTCTTGATTAAATATTAGAAATTAATATATTTTCATTCTCAAATATTTGTGGGAGCTTTGTAATGTAGGGATATTTGAAGCTTTCAACCAAGGAGTATTCAAAAGCTTCATGAATGTTTTCTCCATCTTTTCAAGATTTGAAAAAGATAAATCAAGCTAATTTCAAGGAGAGGATTATGGAAATATGGAGAAAATATCTCATCCCATATTTGTTGGAGGGTTTGAAGGTATAAGTTGAGATAAAAGTGGGTATGTTGGAGGATTTTGAGGGATAAGTTGAGAGGAAAGTGGATTGTAATTATGATTAGTTATCTTGAATTCATGTATAAATAGGAGGGCTCTCTCCTCATTTTGTTAGAAATCTCTCTAGTGGTGTGGAAGTAGAGAATATTTTTCTTTTGAGAGTTAGTCATAGAGTGGATTTTTATTTTTATGTAATGGAGATGATGCTTAATGAAAATCCTTTTATTCTCTCATGTTAATTTGAGTTTCTTTCTTATGAATTGTTACTATAGAATTTCAATAATTTCTTTCTTATGAATTATTAGTATAGATTTGTCATGAGCTTACATCTATTTATAATTTGTTGCATGATTTTTGTTATAGATTATATTTCCCTTGTTTAATTTTAGTCTTTCTTTACCAAGTTTAAATTATGCAATTTCATGCTTTTTTAGGTTAGATTTATTTCCATACAATTTTCTGTTTTCATAAATTAGATTCAATTTCAGTTGTAGAATATGTTAGTATCACTTTGATCCTACATATATGTTGCTTGTGCTTCTAATTTTACGATCTCTCTGGGTTTACAATTAAATCATTGGATATGTTATAATTTGTTTAATATTTTTCACCAACAAGGGTCATACATGCCTTATACACAGGAAAGTCGTATATGTATGCTATTTTTCAATACAAAGGGTGTGTATACAGGGTAGGAAGATAGTTCAGTTCTTAGTTAAAAGGTTCATATTGTACTAGAAAACTACCAAGACAATCCAAATAGACACAAAATGATAAATGAAAAAATATTTAATCCTTTAGCAAACCCAACAAGAATCAAAACCAAAGAGCATCAATCTAAGTATATTGTTTTTCTATTATAATAATGTTACTTTGTGAAATTTTAAAATATTTAACAAAGGCTATCCCAACTCAATGACATCTTGCAAACCCAAAAAATCAACAAGAAAACAAATAAATAAATGTAAACTGAGAAATTTACGAGGTAATATGCACCTTTTCCCACTATAGGGTTCATATATACATGCCCTAATACATTGTAAACACACACACACACACACATGCACCTTCATATAGTGTAGCTCACATATAACATAAAAATTACTAAAAGATGCAAAAAATGGCCACCTATAGGGGCACACACGATGGTATACACAGTAGGGTGCATATATACACTCCTTAACACAATATAGTACGTGTATATGTACTTGGGAGGAAAAAAAACATATATTTTCATATCTCAAGAAAAATATAATTAAAATTTTCGTAGGGGTTTCAAGTGTTACATGTAAAACATCAGGAGTCATTCTCTAGACTTATGTGGTATCAAGCCAGATACTTGTGTTGTATCAATTTAAGGACTTGTGTGGTATCAAGTCAGACACTTGTGTTATATCAAGTTAAGGACTTGTGTGGTATCAATTCAGGGACTTATTTTGTATGAAGTGAGAAACTTGTGTTGTATCGAGTTAAGGACTTGTGTGGTATCAAGTCAGGTACTTGTGTTGTATCAAGTCAAAAACATGTGTTGTATCAAGTTAAGGACTTGTGTGGTATCAAGTCAACACATTGTGTTGTATCAAGTCTTATCTATGTCCTCATGTATCGAGGTGGGATGCTTGTACTGTGATCTTGTGTTGTATCAAGATTTGAATCTTATGTTGTATCAATATTGGATTCTTGTGTTGTATCAAGACTGACGGCTTGTTCTGTATCAAGTCTGACTTGTTTTGTATAAATTCAAATGATTCTCATAAACAAAAACTTATGAAGTGGAGCTCCTTAACTGGATATGGTCTTGTGTTGTATCCAAACTAGGGTCTTGTGTTGTATCAATACTAGAGACTTGTGTTGTATCAAGTCATGAGGATATATTGTGTGAGGTATTACTAACCATGGTCATTCGAAATGGATAAATCTATTAAGTTTCCTCTAGCGACTGGTCACCTCTAGAGTGAATTACATTAGCATATGACTATATCGTCTGGGGTAATATATATGATCATTAGTATGTGTGAAAATTATTCTAAGTATAATATGATATGATAGATGATTAAACATAGGCCATGTAGTAAGATAAAGATATAAGCAATACAGATATTATGAGAGAAATATATTTCGAAGTGAACTCAATTTATAAATATGCAGTTAAATAGGAATGCCTCAATCAGTGCTTTAGTTAAAGCATCAGTTGAACTATTAATGATAAACATTCAATTAAGTGAAGAAGATCTCAGTGTTCATAAATCAGCAAGAACAGTTATAACTACGTGAGTAAAGAAATATGGACTAGTTAACTAAAGTGTCTACACTTTACTTAGATTAACAGAAGACGCTTAAGTTAATCAAAGGCCGACACTTTGGTTAAGAAAGTGTGTTTCATGCGATACTTGATTTATACCACTATGACACTTATGGTGTCATGTTAACTGATTGATCCAGTATTTAGTTAGAGATTGAGTTCACTCCAATGTCAGTTAACTATCAATTAATATCCATGATTGAAGGTATGGCGCATTTGTTGTGCATGATGAAGATTGAATGGATGAATTGATTATTCAGAAAAAGGAAATTCAAAATTGTAAAGCATGTGTGGCTAGTAATCATGCAATTGTCACTAGGGTTTGCATGGCAGTCATTGTGACCTGTTATTAATATGTTAGACATATGGCAAGTTCATGATAGTTGTTACACTGGATCTCTCTTCTCTATTGCTTTGTATTATCTCTTATCGAGCAATTTTATTATGTTGTAAAAGTCATTCTTTGTAATTTGTCTATTATACTCTAAAGAATTGCGTGGGTTTTTCATCCTCTCTATTATGAGCATTTTCCGCAGGGTACACCTTGTGTTGTTGATGAATTATTATGTGTGATTGAATTTTTAATTATTGCATGTCTTGAGCATATCATTGATAAAAGTTTAAAGTTCAAGAATCTCCATTATTGCTCAAAAAAATAACATCAAGATTGTAAATTGGTTTCTACAAGGTATCACAACATGAATAATAAATAAAACAAAAGAGGAAACCTCAAAAAGACACCTTAAACTAACCCAAAAAGGTGAAATTCCTGGTATGGTCTCCAATTTTGTTTCGAGGAAAAGTCCTCTAATGGTATTGGGACAAAAACATCATAGATAAATTACGCTAAAGATAACCCTCAATCCCAAATGAACAATCAATCAATCTTTTATAACCAACATATAAATGAATAAGAAAGATAACAATCCAACATCTGATGAAGTTTCCATTTCTTGAATCTTTATGTTCAAATGCTCCTTCGATCACCTGCAATCAATAGAGATATAGACAATACAATATATGGATACAAATATATATGAAGTAGGTTATTGTAAATGTACAAATTAGTGCATTAAACAACTAAGGTTTCATAATTAAAGAACATGAAATTAACACATTAAACTGGACGGAAAATATATATATATATATATATAATAACAACAAATACATGGAATGATATCACCTACAACTTGTTCTGGCATTGTTCAAAACTTGATTTCATGTTCCTCCACTTGAGCCATAAGCTTGCAACTATTTTCTATGTGCTTCACACAAGTTAAGTCTAAGAAATTTGTTTTGTTCTTTTCTGACTAGATAGGGAAAGTGAAGACTATTGGAAATGCAAGTTTGCATATATGGGGAATATATTGCAGACACAATATTAGGGTTTGTGGATTCTAAAGATAAAATACCAACATGGTGATGATTTGGAAAATTTATCATCCTTATATTCTTCTCTTTTTACTCGTGTATACTTTAGATAGGTAGTTGGAGAATTTAGGGTATTTATTTATAGGAAATAGGAGGTTAAGAACCGATTAAAATTGTACACTCATAATTTTTTCTTGCATATGATATACAAATGTTCCAAAATAGCTGAGAAATAAACTAGAAAACATTCAAGTGAAAAGTGTATTTTCATTGGTTATAATGAATAGTCCAAATTCTACAAACTATATAATGCAATCAACGAGAATTTCGTGATTAGAAAAATTGTTATGTGGTAATAAACATAGACATCCACATAATATTTAGAGGAGAAGATCAAATGCAAGCCTATATATAATCCAAAATGGGAAACACAAAACTGGAGTTGAATCTGAAACATGAGAAGCTCGGGGATTGGAGATAGTTTGAACACTTGTTACTTCTTATTAATGAGTCACATAGCGATTTTATAGGATTCACAATATTTTCACATTAATAATTCCTTATTTATACAACTTTAGGGAGAAAATATGCTTAACAATGTAATCTACTAAGGAGGCATACTTCATTTTTCTCCATGAGCTCTAAGATGGATGTAGAACTATCTAGTCATATCATGTAGCGTTTGTGTTATATATCTAGGGGAGGATAATATGGGGTACTTAAAGAGGTATCCAAGTGGAATAAAGGATTTAATGGGTACCTAAATGGAAATAATATATGTAATGGCTACTAAATGGGAATAATTAATGTAATGTGGCCATTAATAATGCAATATGATCCACTTGATGGTTGGGGTTAGTAAGAAGAGATCATATAATAATAAGGCATAGACCCCTAAATATACTCATGAGAAAGTATAAATAGACATGAGTATCATTGCATTAGTCATGTTGAAGATGATTATTGTACAAGTGTGGTTTGAGGAGTGATTCCTTCCTTAAGGAGTATTTGATGGTGTTACCCTGCCTTAAGGGTTCTCTATATCTTGGTGTTATTCTTATGGTAAATGTATTTTGGTTTCTTTTGAAGTGTTCTATATCTTTGTCATGATTAAATTTATTGGGTTAAGGATCATTACAAGTGGTATCAGAGCTCTTTCCTTGACACAAGAGGGGGTTTTTTTTTTTGGAAAAAAATTAGGGCAAAATTGGATGGCAAACTTTAGATCAATTTCTAAATTTTTTTGTGTAGATTCAAAAGAAACAAGTTACATATTTGAATTTCTCTTGCAAAAATATGCAGTTTCAAACAAAAAAAAGCAATTCATTTGGAGTTCAAAAAGTGGAGATATCACTGATTGAAAACCAACTATTTTTTTTCAGAATTTTGGTGACGACCGTGAAAATTGCATAGTGAATATATTTTGGCAGGTTGCCCAACTTTTTGTTATGATTGTGCAGATAGATGAAGAATGGTTGTTTCATTTCCAAAAACTTGCTATAATAGATATTCTGAGTAATATTGATCAATTTATGCTAATTTTAAAATTTTCATATCAAAACTCTTGCTACAAGGAGGAGAAGTAAGTGATTTTTGTGAAATGCTATCTCTATTTACAAGTTTTTCAAAAAAATGGGGAGTTTTTATTTTACAGGAAATAATGATGGTTCTAGTATTTAAGAATGTATAAAAAATTGCAAATCACAATGGGAAAACTCATGGATACTTTGGATAGACACTTATTTCAAAGATGATGCTAACGTATGGCAGTGCTCACTTGACTCTAGAAAGATGAAATAACTTTTTGATGAAGACTTTGAACAATTATTTTTGGATAAGTGGTCTCATGCCAAGAGAAAATACCAAGTGGGACATAAGGGTTTATTTTCTATATTGAAATTTCATGGATGTATTCAAAAGGAGAATATTCTTGTTTCTATTAGACCTAGTTGCAAGCACAATTTTATCCATGTTAATTTTTCCAAAAAATTGCCAGTTACTGCTAAGCATATTCAAATTACACATGTTGACGATGAAATTTTTCAAATTTTTAAAGATTTGAAGATTACTATGGATAGATATATGTTGCATTCAGAATTTTATTCTTTAGATATGGATGGTGTGGATGTTGTTTTGGGATATCTGTGGATGTAATCAGTGGGTACAATTAATTATGCCGTTAGGCATTTTTCTCTCTGAAGTTGGGTTTTAAAACATTGTAGCATTGTCATCCCTCAGGTAATAGAAATCTGCCACACGTTCTGAACTAAAACTGCCACGTTTCACATTTTTTCTCCTTAGTTTCTGCTATAGTCTGGTGATTTTTGCTCGTCACCAGAAAGTGGTCCAAATCCGTGAAGTGCCTCTCAAGTTGGTCATATGGCCAATAGATGGAGTATGAGTTTTTCTCAGTTATCCATTTATTGCACAGTATGTGTTTTCGGTGTCCTTGAAGTGGCGCAATAGACTTAATCGGGTTTAGGGTTTGAAGAGGGCGAAACTGGAAGCTTTAGTGGAGAAAATTTCCTTCAATTGAATTCAATTTTGGAGTTTATATGGAGCGGGGTTTACATGAAAACTAGTAAATATTTTCGGCATGAAAAAGATCATGGGATCGCTTGTCGAGCTTACATAATATTACTAGCCCACTCTTCTTTCGGATGCCTTACGTCAAACGATCAATACACGGGCTTATGCTGTGGAATTTTTGGATGAGATGGGTACTATTTTGTTGACTAATTGCATTTTTGGTAGGTCGATGATTTTTTCTTTTTTCTTTTTAATTTTCACTGGAAATTTTTTGTGCAAATTCCATAATAATTGCAAAGAAAGAAAAAGTTCTAGAAGAATCTTTCAAAGTGTTGGATAATTTGGAGGTTTGAGAGACAAATTGGAACTATAGAGGTTTCTTTTTAATCTATGTGTTGTTTGGAGTGGAGATAACGACAAACCCTAACCTCAGATAAGGGGTTTCAAGTTCAACTGACAGAGAATGGCAGGCGGGGATAAATTCTATCTAATCCGATAGAAAAGCCTTAAATGTTCAACATTCACAAAAAAAAAGGAAGATAACATTGAATTGTAATTAACCATAATTTGTTTTTATACATTCACAAAAAAAATGGAAGGTAATGTTGAATTGTAAAGCGTAATTTTTTTTTATGAAGTCATATTTTAATAGAAATTGAGAGTTTCAAGGTAAATTTGAAATTCATACTCATATTTTATTCAGAGATCTTAGCTTTTATGCTCAAACTCCTGGATATGATTTGCTATTTTTTTTTAATATAATTCCATTGCAGTTTGCAATTTATTATTAATTCATGAGAAATAATTACTCTCTCGACTTATCTATGAATCTCTTTACAAAAAATTAAGTGCTTCTTTCAGATGTTTAGTAGGAAAAATCACAGCTTTCATGTAATTTCAAAGGCTAACGTGGGTAAATTTTGCTACTTTCCACCTTGACATTGAAAAGTATACAAATCAGAGAAAGATAAAATAAGGCTTTTGTTGTAGCATTGAGGCAATTGAAAATAGAACAACTCTTTTGTTGAAACCCGAGGTTCATAATCTCATTATCCAATAGGTTTTCCTGTTTCTGAGGGTAAGAATTGGTTTTTTCCTGAACAATTTTCATGTTTGTGCACAAAGGAAAGGATATAAAAGTGGATATACAAGGTGATACTTCAGCAGAGAGACCATTTTCTGAAAGTGAAGGTTCCTAACATAGATCTTGATATTGATCACAGCCTTGAGATCCGGAAGGAAGTGGATGAAGAAAAAGACATGAGGTCTAGAATGGTTGCGGTGGCTATTGACAAGGGTAATAACAACGAATATGCATTCTGTTGGGCTCTCGATCACTTGGTTTTTCGGGGAGAAAGTTTTCTTCTTATACATGTGTGACCACCAATTCTAACCATTCCAACTCCAAGTATGATATCTTCTTCCTGCTTTAACATTCTGTGTGGGGGATGGGAGGTTTCAAACATATGTTGTTGCATAGGCAGGGTTTTTTTTCATAGAATATTTGCATAGAGCCTTCGGATATTGGTGTTTAAGAACTATTTCTCTGATGGATATGGAGATTCTGCAGCATCTTGTTTTGATGGGTAGAATAACAAAATAGTATGTAAATCACTGTTTCAACTTGAAAAGCTTGGCAATTTTCCAATTTTTTTGGTTAGCTTGGTTGCTAGTTCTTGATTGTCATTTAATGAATATTATTTTGTGAATTCCCATGGCTTTTTTCATTAGCAAGCCTTAAATTAAATTTTAAAAAAAAACCATAGTTTTCTATTAAATGATTATTTAGAAGAGACTTGCAAAACATCTCTGACATGTTTGATTCTCAGTTCAGGAACTGAAAGTGTTGGACAATCTTGAAACATGAATTTTAGATAGATAATTAAGCCATATATCTAAAATGAAACATCAATATCTACTTTTATATTGTAACATATTTCAAATCAATACATAACTAGAAGCTTATAGGTTTGCTTTGACAAATTAATACATGTTGACAAGATCATGCTTTTAGTCATTTTGACATTGCAACTTAATTGTGAGTGCAAATCATAGTTCCATTTAGCATTAGGTCAATGCATTACAATTTATTTTAATGCATGGTTATTATTTGCAGGACATGAAGTTGCTTATACCCTGTTGTTGATTTATTGACAAAATGTTTAGTCAATACCTTTTTAGCTTTGGATGCAGTTGAAGAAAGACTTGGAAATATTTCTAGATATTTTTGGTATAACAAACCATATTTTGTTTATTCTTGCAGCTAATGCATTTACATTGTCAATTATGTTATAAAAAAATACATATAGATCTATTGCAATGGGTAAAGATCTTTACTACTTTCTTTTATCTTCATTTATTCTTGCTAACTTGGCTCTTGACTATGAGATGAGATGTTTACATTAAGTGTTTAATATGTATCATACAAGTGCTTACAGATAACTTTGTAAGAGGAAATCAACTCTCTTGTATGATGTTAGAGCTAATTTGCGCACATGGTAATGCAACATACGAAGAGAAGATAGTTGTTTCATTTGGTAAAGTTAGATACAAGAGTTTAGGTGTATGCTTCTTTCTTTTTAAATATTAGAGCCCTAAACCACATTGTAAATTTCTACAGAGTATTATGCGGAAAATCAGTTGTTTCTTCGAAAATGATTTAGATTAGCACCATAATTCCAGCTATGGAAAACATGGAGTGCATTGTTATCCTTATAGTACTACCTTCATTGACTATTTTCATATTTAGTTGAAATATATGCAGTGCTAGTTCATGTTTGAGTCATTAGTACAGCTAACACAAATACATGTCCTCAAATGCAGCTTTGCAATCCATTTGACGTTGAGGTCTCAAATATTATGTATTGAATCTTACGTGAACCATAGTTGTATCTTCAGACTACTTAAGATTTTGGCTAAATGATGTTTCCTTGGTTATATATCTAGACATCATCTGTAGGTCACTTCTGGGTGAAATGGGATTTTTCGGTTACTAGATTATTAGTACTAAGTATTATCATAGATCCCTTCCTTGTATTTATAGAAGAAGCTGAATTTATATGCATAATATTGTGATATATCCCTCTTATTTGTAGAAGAAGCAGAAATTAGGCCATTGAGGTATTTGAAGGAACTGTAGGGTATCCATAACATATAAAGAGTTGAGATGTTGTGTTATACTATCTGCATAATCTCAAATTTCTTGTTGAGGAATAGAATCTTTCTCATAATTTTGAGTCATCTGGTAGCTCAGTTATAGCATGGAGAATAGACTGAAACCAATGCTCAATGCTCTCAGGGCCTTGATGATGATGAGCAAGTCTTGCAAGAAAAGATTAAAGTTACCCTTGAATGCACTATATGTGCACTTTAGATGGGGATTTTCATTGAAAATTGGTGAGCAAGCTGCCAGTGGCGACAAAGGAGAACTAGGAGGAAAACCTATTGTAAGGGAGTTCAATTGGAGAGATACTCATAGGTCTCGAACCTGCCGAAGTTAACGATTATTCTGTGCACCGAAGATGGTATTCAAATATTCCTTAATCTAGATACAGAGATTACAATTCCTTTTAGATCAAGAGAAACCACATGATGTTGTGTACAAAGTTCAGGACAATGAAGAATGAAGCCATTTTTTCTTGGACAAATGTTTTCCCTCTGCGTTGCTCTGGTTGCTTGTTTGCAGGTATTCCAAAAGAATTTTTTGATGTTGCCTTCAATTGTTTTTTTGGATTATATGTATCGGTGTGGAATAAATTTTTTGGATTGGTGTGAATGAGATTTTATGCATTATATGTATTAGCGTGGATGAAAAACACCTTGCATATAGAATGTATAGTGTTAGAGTGCTGCATTTAAATTTTTTTCCATATATGTAAATGAGTTGGTCTGCTCTAGTTTCCTATCTGTAGGTATTCCAAAAGCATTTTCACTTGTTTCCTTTAATTGATTTTTTGGATTTTATGTATTGGTGTGGATGATATTTTATGGATTGGTGTGAATGAGATTTTATGCATTGTATATATTGGTGTGTATGAAAAATACCATGAAGATATAAAGAATAGTGTTAGAATGTTGTAATTTAAATTCTATTTCAGCTATGTAAATGTAATTGGAATATACAATGAAGCACTTTTACAATTGATAAATTCTCATTTGGAGGAACTTGGGGTTTTTTGGCATTTTTGGCCTATTGAAAACTTGCGCAATGGAGGATCCAAAAAGTAAGTACGACCTCAATGAAAAAAGGTTCTGGATATATGTATGGGAAGGTGGGCCTTTTAGTGACCCACATGAACTTACAAGGCTCATTTTGAGTGAACAAAACTCATTTTACATCAAAAACTGCAAGACTAATCATTTAAAGCTAGCAATCTAGCTAGGGTCTAAAATAAAGTAGTTAATTCGTGGAAGATTGATTTATGAAATAAATATGAAGTATAAAATAGAGAAATAAAAATTAAATGAAAATATTAATTCTCTCCAACCATTCCCATAACCTTTCTTATTTCTTGTTGCACTCAGATTCATCAATTTGCCCCCATACAGTGATAAAACAAGCTTTTTTGGTGAAACTGAAGACAGAATTTTAAGGACAGATATATTTTGACATGATAAAGATAAATTACAGATTTATATTCTGATACACATCAGAAATCATATAATAGACGGACCATTACAGAGGAGACTCCAAAAATGTGGGAAGGAGGCCCGAAACGCAACCAACAAAAGGCTTGAGGGCATAGGTGAAGCATGGGCTTCACTGGAGCTCGACCTGAACATGATGGAGGCCGAAAATATCTCCAAGAATAATTTAATGGCTCCAATATAGCACTCCATACCTACAATAGAAGAGAATAGGATGGAAGGAGAGGGGAAGGGAAGGTTGGGGCTCATCTCCCAAGATTATGAGACACATCACTCAAAAGGAATGCTCACATAAGCATAGCTCAAAATACACAACAGCCAAACCAGAAAAATATGTGAAAGGGAGTTGGAATACTTCTTTTATACAATTAATGTTGACCTGTTGAGAAAGTTACTTGGCTTGGTGACCTGTGAGAATAGGTCACCCATGAGTGGACATACTTTCCTTGCTTTGCTTTGCTTTGGATTTCCTTCTTTTTCCTCTTTTTATGAATTTCCTTCTTTTCTGAACTTTCCTACTTTTCATACTTTCTTGCTTTTCATGTTTTATCCTACGTTCTGTATTTATGCTGCTTTTCCTGAAATATTCCTCTTTTCTCATTTTTGGCATCATTTTTGGACTCTAGTCTTACTTGACTTCTACTCCAAGTAATTCCTCCAACCTTATCCACTAATTCGAATTGGTGGGCCAATTTCTCCGTTTATTCAACATAATAAATAAACCTATTAATTGCACCAATAATATTAAATGCTCCACAATTATTTAATACAAGTGGGTAGCAACTATGGATAAATTTAAATGAACACTCCTAATTAATTAATTGCCGCATCTTAACTTCTCATTAATTATTTAATTCAATCTATCACTAGGATACATGGGGTTCAATCTACTTCATGGTTCTATCAAAATCGGAACATGACACACTAGTTGATTCAAGTGGTGACCAGTGGTATAAATGGATTGACCTTGGAGCATGTTTTTGTAAGGAATTAGAGTATGGCAGAGGTCGAAGCTTTAATCCTTTGTTGGCATGATTTATTGGCCTTGACATGAAATTGAAACAATGCAATGGTGAGGACGCTACTTCAAGTGATCTATATTGGGTTCTTCTTCCCTAGTATAACGTCTTAAATTTTTTTATTAAGGCTCCTTCAAGCCTTGGGCTTATCGACAAGAGGAAAAGATGTTTCCCAATTTGCTTGTGCAAACATATGCTTCTAATCTAGAGCTTTTGCATACATTTTACCAGTACCTTTGGTTGTCCGATTATTAAGAGGAAATTCATCCATAGTACATGGTGTTTTGACTTCCAACATTCTCGAGCAATCGTCCCCCAAGGGACCCAACATTTATACATGGAGGGTTCTTAGGATATATATATTGCAGGATATATTTCGGGATTTAGGTTTTTCTTAAAAGAAAAAATAGAGCATGAAGTTTCAGGATTTGTATGTTGTGAAATTATTAAACTAGTTCAACAAGTTTCTTCATAGTTCAATATTTGATTTGCTGGTCTGTTTTGCATAGGTTTTGACATCTAGAAGCAAATCGGAATCTGTATTAAGTGTTAAGTATGAAACGATGAAATATGCATGTGAGAAGAAAACAAAGGTAAGTTCATTGTGGACAATTATGTTAGACACCTTCGCCTATGTTTCTTTTATATTGATTGCATGCAAGAAATTGCACATTGGCTCCTGAATTTTAAGGATTTGCAATTATTTTGGCCAAAGGAATTAGAGTAAAGATCTTGAATTTCATGCAAATGAAATTGCAGAAGGATATGTTGGCCACTACTATAATATATAGAGGGGAAACACGCCCAACTAATCTAATAAAACAACCATTTAATCGAGCGAGCACCACCAACTACCAAATGATTCTATGCCATACTAGACTAGAGGAATTAATCTAGAGAACCACCATGTGATACAGATCGAACATTCATCGATTCGGTATGGTCGATATTCTCGGATCTATCCTATCTGGCATGTAGTAGGTGTATCAATATCTCTATGGTGTATCAATCGGTGTATGGAAATACGGTGTATCAAAAATATTAATACTATGTATGAAGAACTATTTCTTATTTGAGCAAACTCCATATTTCTTGCGAATTACTATGGATTCAAGTAGGTGACCCAACTATTTACCGTATCTAATAAATTAGAAGCATAAAAACCATGTTGAATTGATTGGCATGACATCTTCCAGTTAGAAGTATCTTGGTATAGAAACTTCAAAGATCATCAAACCAAACCAAAGCTTAGCTCAAACCAAGTTGCTTCAGATATTCAACTATTTCATAGTAAAGATGCTTCATCTCTTCAACTATTGTATAATATTCTATTTCTGATGACAAGGACTTGCTGCCATTAGCAACCTGTCTTGTTATTTTTAACTAAGAGTTCATAACGTCATATGTCATTTTTTCACTTACATATACGTTACGGAAATAGATATAAGTTACAGAAATAGACATAATTAACATAAATATATATAAGTTAAAGAAATAGAAATAAGCTACAAAAATATATATAAGTTACAAAACATATGTATAGACTGCAAAAATATATTTAGGTTGCAGAATAATTAAAAGGATAAAAGAAATGTTAATATCTGTTAACTAAACAATGAATAGTTTATAGTAAATCTTGTTCTTTTGATTGTAACATTTGAAAAACACACAATTTTCTTTGTGTTATTAATTTATAACATATTTACAAATTCTAAATGAAAAACTATATCGGTTTTACTAGGACGGTCATTAAAGGTTAAGGTTCAAAACCCATGAGGTAAATTATTGTTAATAATTTATTCTTTATCCATTTTTACAGTCAACAAGCTTTTTACTTCTACCAAACTCACATAGCCAAGAGATCATTTTCGTTTACAAAAGACTTAGGGTAAAATACATGTAAATATTTATTCATATAAAGATTTACAGCCATAAATATTTATGAATTCCAAAATAAATATTAAATAGGGTTTTCCACTATTTAGTTTTTAAGTAATTTATAACCATATTAATTAACATAGTTTCCTCATTTAGAGGTCAAGACTTCAAAACCTATAAGGGTAAATCTTTTACACGAAGTTTATAACTAATACATTTAGGGTTTTCTTTTAAAAATACCAAATTTCAAACTAACTCTATGTAAATGCCTGAGTAAATAAAAAAGACTAAATCATATTTTAATTTATCATACTTAGGCTAAGGCTATAAATCCAATGGTATTAAGTATTATCCTTTAAAATATTTTCAACAAAATTGTTCTTTTTTTTAACAAAACGATTAAAACCCTAACTAATTTCTCCAAATTGATAAAAGAAATTCTCAGCAGCTGAATAAATTATCAACGCAGATTTATTTTCAAAACTTAGAAAATACACAAAATACTGGAAGATTTTAACATTCAAAAACCAGTAATAGTATTAATTTTTTTAAACCTAAGTCACTTTTACAAGAGCCGTAGCTCGTCGGAGAAACCCTAAGGGTAGTCATAAAAAATGATCTTACAACCTCTATATTTAATCAAAACAAAAATACCATCTAATACAAGTAGAATGAACACCATAGCAATAAGTCGTAAGCACCATCAGTACCACCGTAAGCATAGTCAATGAAGGGTGCCCCAGGGTTGGAATCGAGGCTTACCCAGGCCTTTCACGCTCGGACCCTTCAGCTAAAGCATACACCTCCAACATCTTACTATGCAATTCCAAGTTTTGGTCACCTGTCATCAAACAGTAAATGGTTAAAACGTAACTTGGTATATTTTTATTAAAGAAAAAGAAGGAACGAATGGAGTTTTTTGTAATCACTTACCATTTTTCTTTAGCATGGAGTTCGTTGAACAATTCTGGCAGCTAGAATCTTTAGACCTGCTATCACCACGATCAAACATAGATTTACAATTAGTTATTGCAGAACACCCGAGAAGGCCGAGGGCTTGTCGTCCACTCTGCCTTTCCAAAATGAAACGACATTTGAAACAAAGAGAATTTTAGGGAAGGCTTTGATTGTGAGTTCTTAGGGTTATGCTAAAACCCTTCTTCCAATGAGCTTTCCCCACATGGACTCCACTAAAACCTTGAAATATTTTCTCGGTTGGATATAGTTTGAACCTGCGATACATGGTAAAGGTAATATTGGTATATTGTTAAACATTTATATGATATGCATAGTTTATATGCTTAGATTAGTATACAGGTTAGGAATGGAATATATGCTTAGGGAAGTATACATGTTATGCTTTGAATACACCTAAGTTATTTTTTATAACATGCGTTGTTATATATGCTTAGGTTAGTTTATGTTTTTTATGCTTTGAAAGCATACCTAGGTTGGTGTATATAATATACATAAAATATATATATATATATATATATATATGTTAGTATATTAGATATTCTTCAAACATATATATGCCTAAGTTAGTTTGTTTTTAGTTAGTTTCTAACTGTTTTTCTTTATTAATATTAATCTTTTGTGCTAGGGTAAGATTTAGGATTTTCATGGTAAAGACCTTAGTTATAAAACATTGTGCATGTAATATAGTATTACATCAACTAAAAGAGTGTTAAATATTATACACAATCAATCATATAAGTTCACCTGTTAGAACAATTGAACACCACTACTAACTCTATTGTTCTACCTAGGTGGAGTAAACCTGGTTGTAGGCCTAGGAAAGATTATACTTAGATAATCGATACATTAAATAGAGTTTAAGAATATTTCTAGCTTACTCATTTGGTCTTCTGAGATTTAAATTTTTACATCGCAACCTGGAAGTAAATTTTTTACCTGTAAGTCCTGTAGAAGCATCAATTTTGCATTAGCTTTGAAAAAAGCTATGTAAGCCTTGGGCTAACCTCAAGCCCCTTCAAAAAGAAAGAAAACAATCTTCAGAATCATACTCATTATTACAAACAAATCAATGATCTAAATTTAATAGTTTGAAAACACTTTAACTCTAATAAACTTTTATTCATAACTAAAAATCTATCTAGATTGAATACGGTAATAGCATGTAAATTACAAGTCAGTAAGTAAGATTTATGTAGCCTTTAGTTACAGTTAACCAAGCTGTATTAATAACTAAGTTTTTTTTTTGTTTGATGTTTAGTATTTATAAACTATCTGTTAACTAGAATAAAAGTTAATCATTAAACTATCGTTCTGGTTACAAGTTAACATTTATTATCACATAGAAAATTTTAATTTTTTGTGAATTTTTTCTTGGGATGTCACATGTAGTATCAGAGCACACATTCAGTGTCACGTCCCCATGCCTCCGACCGGCATAGAGGGCGCGACTACAAGCTTAAACCAACTGGGCTAACCGCCCCATGAACATGTACATGCATAAAATTGCTAAGACAGAATGCTTAAACATGCATAGATGCAATTATCTACCAAGCACAGCGGAAAACAACATTCATTCAAACAAGCATTCTTTCAACATGTTCATTTCATTTTAATTAACAGTAAATATAGAATTGCAGAGGTAAAATACACGAGATCACTTATCTTATGATGAACTCGATCCGCAACCAGCTACGTCGCTGCAACGTTCCGCCCAACCATAGGCCAGCGTGCTCCTTAATCTCTGAGTAGCGCTGCCAGCCCCGAGTTGGGCATGATTCTCCAAGGAATAAGGGAACTAGCAGGCTTACACCTAGCCAAGGATGTACAAAACACACAGCCAAGCCAAGAGAGTTGGGTTTATCAGGCCATTGAGGAGTTGGAGAAGGCAGATTACTAAGATGGTGAGCTCATTACAGAGCCAAGGACACCTACACCAGAACTATCCTGATCTCTAAGACACCCATCCACACCCAACACAAGGAATCAGTCCCTTCTCTGCTACACAGTCCCTCAGGCCCTGTATTCCCTTCCAGTGCTATTCAGGGGTGATGGAGAAGAAGGACAGCCCTCTAGCTCTGTCTGTGTGGTTTCCAACACCAGGTTTATCAAGCAAACCAAGCCAGCATCCCTACTCCTTACATAGTCCGAAGACCAACCATTGCATGTATGCAATCAATTAGCTATCATAGCTAAAACAGGGCAAGGACTCCCAAATGAATTACATAGTCCCAACCACAACAGCAACACAATTTCAACAGTAGAAAATCCACACCCATCTTGGGAAACAAAATCCCCTGGACAACATACATAGACCACGCTGGGAAATAATTACAGTCTCCCAGCCTGCGCGTGCGTGAACAACAACACAGGACCCCCAAATCAATCCATGAGGGAAAAATACAGCCACAACATCCACGATTCCGCAGGGAAAGAACAACGTGGGAAAACCCAGAAATTCCTATGCGTGAAGATAAGAAACGGGAAGGAATCCCTCTGCATGAGAATGAACAACAGTGGGGAGGATGAAATTACAGTGCGTGGGTGTTTAGCAAACTCGTGGAGCCCCAGAAAATGTCTACTTGAGACTAAAACTTCCCAGAGCCTGTGCGTGAGTGATGAGCAACCAAAATCGTGGTCATTATTTCCCCCCAACATGAGTTTCAATCCGCTGGTGGAGTGTGGGTGTGGGCATAAACTGACAGTCCTGCTACACTCCACTCCCAGGCATAACTGCCTCAACCACCAGAAGTCAATTTTTAATGAAAGTGATTGGAATTAAACAAAGGAAGAAGACACATGGGTATTTTCCCTCTTGGCCAAGGTTTGACAAATTCCCCCACATCCTTACCCTTGAGAAAATCATGCCCGATTCGATTTAGTTTCCGTGACCATAGCTGGTTGTGTTCATTTTAATTATAGATGCATATTTACATGGTGATAACCTCAAAACATATGCCGCATGCCCCGATATACCATCGGTGACAATTTTAAATCCCAAAACATAGCATGGCCGATCAATGGTGGGGCCTTGGCCTTTAGCTCCACACCATGATCATTTACAATTTATACATCTAATGTAACAGGGTCAAAACCGGGACATTACATTCCCCTCCCCCTTCAATACCACTGTCCGCGGTGCTTTACAAAATTTGAACAAAATGCTACACTGGTATCGCCTCAGTGTTCCACAGAATTGAACAAAAATGGATGTGCCAATCGCATGGCATCCTCCAGCTCCCATGTAGCCTCTTCAGGTCCGAAGTGCTCCCATTGCACCTTTACTTTCCCTATGGCTCGGTTCTGGAGCATTGTGACCTTCCTGTCGAGGATGCACATTGGCTCGATTCGGAACTCTCCCTCGGGTTCCACCTGAATCACATCCCAATTTATCACATGGTTAGGATCATGTACATATCTCTTAAGCAAAGAAACATGAAAAACATTATGAGCTCTAGTGCTAGCAGGCAATGCGAGTCTATATGCAACTGGCCCTATTCTTTCAAGCGCTTCAAACGGCCCACAATATCTTGGTGACAACTTGGCACAACTTCCAAGTTTCAAGGAACTCTTCCTTGCCCTCACTCTGAGGTAAACATGATCCCCAACACCGAATTCCCTGTTCACCCTATGCTTATCCGCATAGCTTTTCTGTCGGTCCTGTGCTGCTTTCAGCTTCTGCCTGATCTTTGCAACCTCTTGCTCCATTTCCTTGAGCAATTCCGGTCCAAGCACAATCTTGTTCACTGGATTGTCCCAAGTCACTGGTGTCCTACACCTTCTTCCATACAAAGCTTCATATGGACTCATCCCCAAGGATGCCTGATGTCCATTGTTATAAGAAAACTCCACCAAGTGCAAGTAATCTTCCCACTTGGTTGGCTTTTCCATCACATACATGCGAAGCATATCTTCAAGCACCTGATTAACTCTCTATGTCTGACCATCTATCTGAGGATGGTATGCAGTGCTGAAGTTTAGCTTTGTACCCAAATCTGCAAACAACCCTTTCCAAAAGTTGGAAGTGAACTTGACATCTCGGTCAGAGACTATTTCCTTAGGCAATCCATGCAATTTGAATATCTCCTTCATGAATATCTTGGCAATGTCACCAGCCTCATATGTAGACTTAATTGGTATAAAATGTGCTGCCTTAGTCAACTTGTCTACCACAACCATGATGGAATCATGTTGTCTCCAAGTCATCGGCAATCCTGTAATAAAATCCATGGAAATAACTTCCCATTTCCATTCTGGAACTGGCAAAGGCTGCAACAGACCTGCTGGGTGTTGATGCTCAACCTTTACCTATTGACATTTCATACATCTTGAAATGTACTCAGCCATATCTCTTTTCATACCTGGCCAAAAGTACTGCTTTCTAGCTGTAGCAATTGTCTTCTGATATCCTGGGTGACCAGAATATGGAGCTTGATGGATTTCATCCATGACAACCCTCCTCAAATCTGCTGCATTTGGAATATAAATTCTGCCTTTATAAGTGAGAAGTCCATCTTCTTCCAATTCATATCCCTCATACCTCTTCTCAAGGCTTTGCTGCTGCAATTTGTCTTTTACCTGCTCATACAGTTCATCTCCAGCAGCACGACTAACAATATGCCGCCTCAAATCTGACTGGCAATTACTAAGAGATGCCACATGCATTTCTTGCATTTTCCTACTGAGCGCATCAACTACCTTATTCTCCTTTCCTTTTATGTGCTTGATTTCAAAATCAAACTCACATAAAAATTCCATCCATCTTGCTTGCCTAGTATTCAGAGTAGGCTGATCAAACAAATACTTCAGTCCACAGTGATCCGTTCTGAGCTCAAATCTTCTGCCCATCAAGTAATGTCTCCACATCTTGAGAGCATGTACTATGGCTGCAAGCTCTAGATCATGAGTGGCATAGTTCTTCTCATGCTCCTTCAGCTTTCTCAACTCATAACATATCACGTGGTTGTCTTGCATAAGGACTCCTCCAAGCCCTTGTCCACATGCATCGGTACATACCACAAAATCTTTTTCTGGATCTGCAACTTTTAATACTGGTGCACTAGTGAGAAGACTCTTCAACTGTTGGAAGCTTTCTTCACACCTCGATGTCCATTCAAACTTCATCCCCTTCTTTTGCAAAGAAGTGATGGCATGTGCAACTCTAGAGAATCCCTCGATGAATCTCCTATAGTATCCTACAAGTCCCATGAAAGATCTTACATCTGTCACATTTCTTGGAGTAGGCCAATTCGTAATGGCTTCAATCTTTTCAGGGTCCACAGATATACCCTCCTCTGAGATAATGTGACCCAAATACTGAATTCTATCTCTATAGAAGTCACACTTGCTCAGTTTTGCATATAACTGATGCTCCCTGAGCACTTGCAATGTCAGTCTCAAATGTTCTTCATGTTCTTCACGGGGACTTCACTTAGTGAACATCTCACATAGCATGTGCGATCGTGGGATATTAAAGAATACCCTTAATTTCCAAAGATATTGACCCAAAATCTTTTTGTTGAAACCCCCTCCCAATATTTAAAACCTCCTCCCCACCCCTTTTTATACCGCAATCCTTATAAACCACCCTACCCACCCCCACCTTAAACCCCTCATCCGCCCAATACCTGCAATATCTTGGTTCAATTTTTAATAGTTTTAAAACCCACAATATGAACTAACGTGATAGGATATTGGTCAACAAGTGAAGCCCCCGAGATGTTCTTCCTCATTCTTAGAATAAACAAGAATGTCGTCAAGGAAAACAAGAACAAACTTGTCCAAATACCCGTGGAAGACACTATTCATAAGGCACATAAATGTAGCTGGTGCATTCGTGAGACCAAATGGTACCACTACAAACTCATAATGCCCATACCTTGTCCTGAAGGCTGTCTTATGAATGTCTTCATCCTTGATTCTTACCTGATGGTAACCAAATCTCAAGTCAATCTTGGAAAATACCTTTGCTCCTCTCATTTGATCAAAGAGGTCATCAATTCTAGGCAAAGGATACTTATTCTTCACAGTAACCTTTTTCAACTGCCTATAATCAATACATAACCTGAGTGTACCATCTTTCTTCTTTACAAACAGAACTGGTGCTCCCCAAGGAGACACACTCGGTCGGATATACTTCTTATCCAACAACTCTTGCAGTTGCATCTTCAATTCTAGCATCTCCGGTGTACTCATCCTGTAGGGTGCCTTAGACACTAGTGCTGCTCCTGGCACAAGTTCAATAGTGAAATCAATGTCCCACTTTGGAGGAAGCCCTGGAATCTCATCAGGAAACACATCCCTGAATTCCTGTAACACCTAATAGTCCTCCAACCTAGGAGTTTCGTCTCTCGTTTCCTCCAAAATCTGAGCTGCATACAATTGGCAACCTTTCCTACAGAACTTCTTTAACTGCATTGCTGAAACCTGCCTCACTGAAATTACCTTTGGAATTCCTTTCACAACTACTAGGTTCCCTTCCTCATTCATGCATTCGAAAGTCTTATTGTAGCAATCAAGCTTCACCCTGTGAGCTTCTAACCAATCCATTCCAATGAGAACATCATAGGAACCAAGCGGTAGAACATTCAGATCTACACACATGACCAATCCATTCATGACCAATGGACATTTCTCTACCACTTCACTGACCTTTCTCTTAGTTCCAGTGGCTAGCTGAACTAACCAAGACTTTCTATGCTTTACTCTCTTAAAGGCACAATTTTCCACTACTCTAGGAGTGATGTAACTATGAGTAGAACCAGGTTCAATCAAAATAGAAACAGATTGCTCAGCAATCTTACCTGCTACTTCAACTACAGCTGACTGGTGATCTGCTTGGCGGTCCTCCAGTGCTGCATAGATCCTAGGAACTTCCCTTGCTACTTGACCCACTGTTTCTGCTTCTTGCACGTTATAGGCTAGCCTTGCACTCTCATTCTCGAGTGGACAATTTCTGCGCATGTGGGGTCCTCCACATTTCCAACATTGAAGCGGCCCTCTATTCTGTTGTGGATCCTTAGGCTTTTCTCCTGCCACTCCAACTGGCTTACTAGTAGCTTGAGATGGCTGCTTCTGTTGATTCCTGAAATTAGAAGGTTTGAAACCTTTCTTCCTCTGGTCAAACTTCTCGTTCTTCTTGTCCTTCCATGCCTTATGGTAATTAGGTTTACCTTTGCTTTGCTCATAGCAATACTTAGCTTTCCTTATTGCTTCTTCAAGAGTTCTAGGTTCATGAAACTCAATTCTATCTTTGTAGGACTGAGGTAATCCACTCAGAAAACGCTGGACCTTCACTTTTTCATCTCTGATGTACCGGACATACCTCAACAGCTCCAAAAACTTATTTGCATACTCTTCCATGGTCTGCTGTCCCAATCTCAGCTCATGGAACTCCTTAATCTTGTCATCATAATACCTGTCAGATAGGAATTTCTGCTTGAAATACCTCTTGAACTGTTTCCACTTCAGTCTCCTTTCACTGATCCTCTTTACTTGCTTGAAGTGTTCCCACCAAATGGATGCTCTTCCATTCATATTGAATATGGCAACTCTTGCCTTCATGTTTCCTGAATAGTCTTGCACTTGAAAATACTTCTTTATCCCAAGAATCCAAGCTTCAGCCTCTTGTCCAGTCTTTATCTCACCATCAAACGTAGGAGGTTTAGCTTTGTTGAATTCATCTCGAGTGCGATCCCTATGGTGTCTCTTTCTTTTTATTCTATGAGAAGAAGAGCTTGAATCCCCGCTAGATTCTTCAGAATCAGATGATCCACTAGAAGTCCTTCTCCTTCTCCTAGTACTTCTCTTGCTGCCTTCTGGTCTTGCTGTACCCCACCCAAAGTCTATCTTCCTTTGCAAGTCTGTCAAACTCTACAACATTGCAGCATTCAGCTGATGTTGCTCTTCCTGGGCTTTAATTAAGCTTCTCATAGTGGCTGCAACATCTGACAGTGTCTCCTGGATTCTCCTTCCATTAGACTCTATGTCATCATTTCTATTACGTACATTTTCTCCCATGGAATCTCGGGCATGCTCATCAGAATCCTGAGCATCATACCCATCATGGGTTCTAATGCTGAACCGCAACTTACTTACCAAACTGCACTACCTAGAATACTTCCCTGGAAGGTGACTATGATTCTGCAAACGTGTTAATAACACAAATGTTAGATGCATAACATTAATATAGATCATACTCACTTACCTTCCCTGATGCTGACCATAAAATGATAATTTTCCCAAACACACAAAATTTTCTTCATTAAGAATGTCTATCTGAGGGGGACGACGGGGGTCAAGGGGGCTTGCCCCCTTGTGGGCGGGTTGAGGGCAGCGCCTTTGTTTTTTTTTGTTTTTTTTTTTTTTGGTATATCATTGTTTTCGCGCAATCTGGTGCATTAGATCGCAGCCAATTTCTCTTTTTCAACCCTGAAAATTCCCCCGAAAAACAGCTGAAGAATCCCTCAGAAACAGTCGAAATCGGCTGAGAAATCTCATGGAAACTCAAAATTTTCCTTTCCTTCACATTGGAAGTCGGATGACTCTCCATATCGGAAGTCGGATGACTCTGTCTTCCGTAACGACGGACTGGAAACTGCTTTCTCTTCCGCAACATCGGAAGTCGAAAGCATTCTTCCTTCCGCAGAATCGGCTCCTCTTCCATTCTTTCTTCCGCCGAATTGGCTCCCGGAACACTTTCTCTTCCTATTTGGCACTTACGTCAGAGGTCGGCAGACTTTCACATCGGAAGCCAAATGGATTTGGCTTCCGCAATGGCGGACGTGCAAACCATAACTTCTTCCGATCGGGACTTACGGAGAACAATTTAACGTCGGGTGTCGGCTGGCTTTTGGATCAGAAGCCAAATGGCTTTGACTTCCGCAACGGCAACTCACCAAAGTCCGAATCCTTCTGAGGTCCTCTCTTACTTGGAGAAATATCGACGTCGAGCGTCGAACCAATTTCCCTTCCGATTGGCGGAAGTTCACTTCACGGTTTCTTCCGTAACGGCGGACAAGAGATCACTCATGCTTCCGATTTCCCAAAACTTAAACTATTTTTTTTTTCAAAAATTATTTTTGTCGGCAATCAGACCCATTACTACGTCAGCGGTCTAACCCTTTTCACAGCCGCAACTGCGGGCTATCAAACGCTGAATCCTTCCGCTACAGCAGAAGTTGATTCCACTTAGTGCTCCGATGAACCACTGTTCAAACACTTAGGCAATTTTTTTTTGAAACTTGCTGTTGCTCTGCTAAACAGAGAAGATTATTCTACCTTCTGTCACTACATCTTCTTGGCCCATAGAGTCCCATTGCTGCAACCCAGAGCTCTGATACCATGCTGTCACGTCCCCATGCCTCCGACCGGCATAGAGGGCGCGACTACAAGCTTAAACCAACTGGGCTAACCGCCCCATGAACATGTACAGGCATAAAATTGCTAAGACAGAATGCTTAAACATGCATAGATGCAATTATCTACCAAGCACACCGGAAAACAACATTCATTCAAACAAGCATTCTTTCAACATGTTCATTTCATTTTAATTAACAGTAAATATAGAATTGCAGAGGTAAAATACACGAGATCACTTATCTTATGATGAACTCGATCCGCAACCAGCTACGTCGCTGCAACGTTCCACCCAACCATAGGCCAGCGTGCTCCTTAATATCCTAGCAGCGCTGCCACCCCCGAGCTGGGCATGATTCTCCAAGGAATAAGGGAACTAGCAGGCTTACACCTAGCCAAGGATGTACAAAACACACAGCCAAGCCAACAGAGTTGGGTTTATCAGGCCATTGAGGAGTTGGAGAAGGTAGATTACTAAGCTGGTGAGCTCATTACAGAGCCAAGGACACCTACACCAGAACTAGCCTGACCTCTAAGACACCCATCCACACCCAACACAAGGAATCAATCCCTTCTCTACTACATAGTCCCTCAGGCCCTGCATTCCCTTCCAGTGCTATTCAGGGGTGATGGAGGAGAAGGCCAGCCCTCTAGCTCTGTCTGTGTGGTTTCCAGCACCAAGTTTATCAAGCAAACCAAGCCAGCATCCCTACTCCTTAGACAGTCTTAAGACCAACCATTGCATGTATGCAATCAATTAGCTATCATAGCTAAAACAGGGCAAGGACTCCCAAATGATTTACACAGTCCCAACCACAACAACAACACAATTTCAACAGTAGAAAATCCACACCCATCTTGGGAAACAAAATCCCCTGGACAACATACACAGACCACGCTGGGAAATAATTACAGTCTCCCAGCATGCGCGTGCATGAACAACAACATAGGACCCCCAAATCAATCCATGAGGGAAAAATACAGCCACAGCATCCACGATTCCGCAGGGAAAGAACAACGTGGGAAAACCCAGAAATTCCTGTGCGTGAAGATAAGAAATGGGAAGGAATCCCTCTGCATGAGAATGAACAACAATGGGGAGGACGAAATTACAGTGCGTGGGTGTTCAACAAACTCGTGGAGCCCCAAAAAATTCCTATGTGAGACCAAAACCACCCAGAGCCTGTGCGTGAGTGATGAGCAGCCAAAATCGTGGTCATTATTTCCCCCCAACATGAATTTCAATCCGTTGGTGGAGTGTGGGTGTGGGCATGGACTAACAGTCCTGCCACACTCCACTCCCAGCCATAACTTCCTCAACCACCAGCAGTCAATTTTTAATGAAAGTGGTTGGAATTAAACAAAGGAAGAAGACACATGGGTATTTTCCCTCTTGGCCAAGGTTTGACAAATTCCCCCACATCCTTACCCTTGAGAAAATCATGCCCCATTCAATTTAGTTGCCGCAACCGTAGCTGGTTGTGTTCATTTTTAATTATAGATGCATATTTACATGGTGATAACCTCAAAACATATGCCGCATGCCCCGATATACCATCGGTGACAATTTTAAATCCCAAAACATAGCATGGCCGATCAATGGTGGGGCCTTGGCCTTTAGCTCCACACCATGATCATTTACAATTTATACATCTAATGTAACGTGGTCAAAACCGGGACATTACATTCAGACACTAGGACTAAAGTGGCTCCATGCACGTAAACAAAAGTAAAAAGAAAGTATGATTACTGATTTATGATTTTAATGTTGATTCTACATAATATTTTCTAAATTAGATTTGCAGGTATGGAAAGACTTGAAGAGTATGTTGAAGAGAGGTCCCCGTTAAATGAAAAAAATGATTCTGGAAAATAACATGTTAAAGAAGATATAACTAATAACTCATCTTAATTACTGCAAATAGTTAAGGATTTAAAAACTGAAATGGAGACTATTAAGAAAGAAAATGAGAGAATCCTAAGAGCTCAGGAGAAGCTGAATCAAATACTGTTGGAAAAGTATCATAATGAAGAAAAGGATAAACAGATAGAATCTGATGTTATGTCCTATCAATGTAAGAGTAAAAGGTCAAAACATTCTAAAATTTGTTGGTCACTCTATATGCTAGTTAATTCAAACTGTCATGCAGAATGCTCAATATAAATTGTCAACCCAGGGAAGTCTTTTTATTTCAAAGATAATTCACACTGTCTGTGCTTAAACAATAAGTAGTTGATGAACTGAGAAAGATATCCTACTTATCTATTGAGTCAAACTCCTCCCGTAATTAAACTGATCTAAACTACCTATCTAAGATTTCAGAATTGCAATCAGTTCCTACAACTTCAATTTAACAATGAATGATTCATGAAATAAATATCTAGACTTACTTTTGTAGAAAGCTAAATCCTAATTTACTAGACTAGATGCCAATCCATTGTGACTAGTTTAATCCAACCTTAATCTAGGAATAAGAAATAACATGAATTGAAACAAACAGCTCTGAGCTATAGTCCACCTAAATTAACAAACCCGAGCAAGACAAGTAATTGAAATAACTGAGGAAGAGCTTGAATGTTACATCTATCACACACATGCATAAATGAAATTAACCTACACAATCGACTACCACACCACACTGCTGCAGCTTAAAGGAAATGCAGTACTGAATATTCAAGGAAACACAACGATTGAACATTGTTGTTGCATCTACTATTACAAATGCATATAATGTATCTTCCACACCACACAATCAATTAAAAAAACATCTAATTAACTCAATGATCTCTGTGAGAAGGCAGGCCCAGACTTCGGACAGAGACGCTGAAACTAACACAAGTTAAAACAAAGAAATATGAAGAATCTCGCTTCTTATATTAAAATGGTGGAATGAAAGTATAGTCTCTGTTATAGCTCACATAGTAAAATATGATATTGTCCAACCCTTGGCTCCGAATGATTCCCAATACTTATACATCAACAAACGTAACCCTCACCCACTAATATAGGGCATCCACGAAGATCTATGATCTTCAGGCTTCCCTGTTACATGCATTGTTACAACTGTGGGTGGAATTAAACAAAAACAAGGAATATAGGAAATTATCTTGCCCAAGCCAGTTAATGAATAACAGAACCAATTCAATAGATGTTGTGACAATTGCAGCTAACTTTAAGCAGCGGTGCGCTATTGCAGCCATGTCTGTTGCAGCCTGCGTGGAATGATGACCCTTGGTTGGATCCACATGTACAAATGGAACTGGTAGGTCATAGATGGAAGTGAATGCTCATCTCCTCTTTGGACCACTCAGACTGCTACACCTATATTCTCTCACAGCTTGCACTATCTTTGTAAAATCATAATGTGTTAGCATAATTAAAGAAGCAAAGTCCCGATTATAGCAATCATAAGTATTAATAAGATGAAACAATAATTAATCATACCTATGAATATTCAGAGCTCAAGTGAGGAAAGAACGTTTGTTTGGTGCGCAAAATGGAGTAAGACAAGACAAATAGGGTATAATGGATGTGGTTAAAAAGGGACATTTTGGGAACCAACATCTCCCCCCAACTGCTCTGTTGCATCTCCTCATGCAACAACCTCCACTAGTATGGATCAGAGTTTGGAAATGTACCTCTCTCATGGAGAGATGAAAAATTATAGGAGGATTCAATCGATTCCCTCCCATATAGATATCCATTATGGGCAACCCAATATTTCCATCACTTCCTTTCCTCTTCTTTTGTCAATGAAAAATCTTCCCTATATGGTTTTGCTGGCCACCAAATAAGTGGCAATTTGAATTTAAGTCCCAACCAGTTAACTCCACATTTCCTCATATAGTCGACGTACCCCTCAACCCTGGGAAGAGCCTGTTTAAAATTCGTAAAGCAATAAGGGTATCTTTTCTTTATTGATGAAGGGGAATCCTGCCACTTATGCTTACTGCCTTCCAAAGACAAACGTTGCTACCTAGAAATCTAGCTAACACAAGTGGAGATGACTTTCTCTTGAAGTTTGACTAGATGTTGAGTCTAGATGGGATATTTAAGCCTATGTTCTTGATGAGTACGAAGAAGGTGAGTGGATTGAGGTTCACACCGAATCCATAGATTAGAGTGAGCCTCTTTCTGATAAAATGTTTGAAATGAATCCTCCCATTGCACATGGTTGCTGACAAAAGAAGAAAAATACCTAAGATAGACATCACCTAGGTGAGGAGCAGGATTTGAATATAGGTCCAAGGGGCAAGCCATTTCATGAAAATAAATCTCACATAGAATATTGCGTTCAGTGAAGATACTTTTCATAAAAGTTTCCAAAAACTGGTGAAAAGATGCTACTTCGTAAGGTCTCCCTACTTTTAATTCCTTCAACTTAAACCAAGTGAACTGTTCATACAAAAATATAGGATAAGAGGGAGATGGAGCTTTGGAGCTCATCAATTCGTGAGAGAGAATGTAAAGTTGGTCTTTCTCATTTTGCATGGACTTGAATTTCTTCAATTCCTTCAATTATTTCTATACTTATTCCCAACAGAACTTCTGGAATATTATCTCTTCTGCCCACATTTCCCTCAATTCACCGATAGCCTTCCTATGCTGAAAAAGGGGGATCATTCCTTTTTTATATCTATCCACCTCACTTTTCCATTTATTTACTTATATTTTCAGCAGTAAGAGTTATTCTATTAGGCCTTCAATCCTTTCCTCTCCTGCATCCTTCTCCTCATCAGAATCTAAATTGACAAAGTCTTGGGAAGATTGCATCCATACCTTATTACCCAATGTTTCATCCTGATTGTTCTGAATCAGAAGTGAAACGACTTCCTATTCTACCAGTGGTCCAACAACTTCTGCCTGCAGGGGTATTTCTACAATCAATTATGAGGATGTTGGTTCTTGTGTAACAACACCTTCTTCTTGAAACCATTTTATGTCAACTCTAACAGCCAATGGTGAAGATGTTGGTTCTTATGTGGCAAGATTTTATTGTGTTCTAATATCAGCATCTTCTTGAGTCTTTTCTACAACTTCTTGAATCTCGATTGTGGCTTCAACAGGGAGATTCAAATATGTCGGTTATTGTGTAATAGCTTCCTACTCTCCCAGTTACTTTGGCTGCTTGGGTTGCTCTTGAGTTACTTCCATATCCCATGAAAGATGAGACTGGTCCCTGAGTAATTTAGTGTCCCCATATAGATGAGACTGGTCCCTGAATGCTTCAGTGTCCCGTAATGGGACTGCATCTATTCATCTTCTCCTAGTTCCAAATCAAGGATTATGTCCACCTCAAGGTCAGTTGTCCCTACCTGGAAGGGAGTCTCAACAAGGTTTCTTGAGGATGTTGTTTCTTATGTGACAAAATCTTGATCAACTTCAACATTTTCCTGTTTCTGAAGTTCTCCCTCCACTTGTTCTATGTCCTGAGATTGTTCTAGGGTCATAGTAAAAAATCCTAAGTTCAGGTTAGGGATTGTCTTGACCTATGGCTCACTCACTTCCAATTGAGTAGTAGTTTCAACAAACATTTTTAGGTTTTTTGGTTCTTGTGTAACAACACCTTGTGGGTGAGACTATAATTGATCACATTCCCTTACCTCTACATCAGGGATCATTTCCACTTCTGTTTCTTTTTCATCCCTCAATTCCCCCGCAGATGTTCCTTTCTCTTCTCAAACTTCCTATGTGGGTTTTTGTGCCACAAATGAATGCACTGTGACTTTGTATCCTGATTGACTAGAAATTTCTCCACACTCAGGGAAAACTACTTTTTCCAATTCTTCACCTTCCTCAACCGGAAGTGATCCTTTGACCTGATCTGCAGCTTCTACCAATGTCTACAATATCCTTTCCACCTATTCCTTGCATGTTTCCTTCCATTTTTCCACTTCCCCTCAGAGCACTTGCACCTCTTTCTTCAAAAGACCATTTTCAAACAAAATTCCCTCAATTTTAGGTTCCTCTACAACAGGCTCTTCTGGGGCAGCATTTGTCCTGGGTCTCAAGATGGGAAATTCAATGTTTTCTTCAATATTTTCCCATTTTGCTCGCGTTGCTTCTGCTACTGCGATAGATATGGTTCTCCTTCTTCTTACTGGTCGTGATTCCTGTACCTCCTCTTTCAATATTCTTCTCTTCCTTTGTGGTAGAGGGGCTTCCAATTTTGCAGCTGATGTAGAAGGAATGTAATTTATTTCAGCATTTACCCTGGTCTCTGCCATATTTGTTTCCTCCTGGATAAGAGTTCGCATCCATTCCAGAGAGAATTCAATGGTGGGAACCTCTACATCTCCTTCTGTCATCATAGCTCCTACAACTTCAACTTTAATTGTCGTAGTAGCCAATGCTACTCCAGCTTCAGCTTCTGCTGCTAGAGCTCCCAAATTCTCTATCCCCTCTGTAGAGTTTGTTGCTGCTACATCCTCACCTGATTCTTCTTCTTGGTTATCTGATTCTGTGTCATCTTCCCCTTCTTGTTTATTCGATTCTACCTCATCTCCCCCCCCCCCAAATGAATTGAAGGGACTCCGGTCCTCCTGCTCTTCTTCCATTCCCCCCAACTGTGTTGGTGCCTCCTCTTCTTCCTGTATTTGAACACCCCACAAAAGTGTAGGCGCTTCAACTTCCTCCTCTATTGGAACACCAAGAAAATTTTTAGGTCCTTGGTTTATTTGAGGTTGACCAGTAAACTGTACCCAAGTTTGGTTTCTCTGAGCTAAGGCACTTAAGATAAGTAGTTTGACCAAGTTGTGATGGGTGAGGGAAGAATATGGGTGTCGAGATGATCTTACAAATACTGCCATGTGATGTAGGTATTTAAATACATAAAAGAGAATATTTAGTAAATCCCTATGGCATAAATGAGACAGTAAATGGAACTCAGAGAAATACACAATTTGATACCTACCTTCAGACGTAATGTAATTCTTCAAAAAGACTGCCACTTCATTCCAAGGGTGAGGAAGTGATTGTAATGCAATCCCCCTCTTTGCTTGGAAGACCTGTTCATTGGCTAGCAGAAACTCTTGCATTGTAGCGACATTGTGCGTTCTTCTTCCAAACCAGGCCCTTCCACTTTAAGGAAGGCTAGTAATCTCTGCCACAATATCCTAAGTAACTTCTATATGTAAACCCCTGACCTTTAAATGGATTTCCGCGAGATTCAAAGAAAAATGTAGGGTTGTTTCTCGATGAAAACAACTTAATCATTCGAAAAGCTAAGTCCAACCAACAGCTTCAAAGATGGTGTTATCACTCTAGGGAACTCCTCTAGGTTGCAGCTCGAGGATGCCTGGTAACTTAAATATTGTTATGGTTTTCTAAGTGGATCAAGTCAGGTGACTTAAATATTTTTATGGTATTCTAAGTGGATCAAGTTAGGTGGCCTATAAACCTCACACTGTCAAGACATGCATGAAACTCAATCAGGGATAAGGCTTCTAATTACCATTGTTCAGAGGTTGACAATATGGTGCAAAGATGGAGAACTTATCATGCGGGCAAATTCATTCATAAAACAGATACATATAAATGGCTAATCATGAGAAGGAAAGCACTTATAATTCAAATCACATCAATATGCTAATAGGGTGACAGCTATCAGACATTAATTAACCTGAATCAAACCTGAATAACACATTCAAGCATAAGCACAGAATAGACAAAAAATTGATGTTGAACATATGATAACAAAAGAGCTTATATTAGGTCATGAGAAAAATGAGAAGCTTGACAATAGCAATGGTCTATAAGTCCTCGAAGTCGAACCCTTTCAATAAAATAAGTCTTAGGCTTTATAGCCTTTACAAAAATACTCAGATCCTGAAAACTTGGATCTGATTTAATAAAAATAGACAAAATAATTGTTTTTTGCATAGTTAGGTTAAAAACCCTAATTAACTACTAGTCTAACTAACTGTAGAATTCATTCACTATTTGAACCTTCTGATAACTGAAGTAAGTACTGGAAATCACTGCCACTGGTCTTCTGCTGGTTAAGTCACTGTTTCACTTTCACAGCTGAGTGTTGATGAGATTTTCTACTATTATGTCACAACAAAACTAAAGCATACCTTCCCTAATGTTTTCTTTAGTGTCCTTCATCTTTATACTTTGTCCTTGAGCCATCCATGTTCGCCCAAAACTGGTCCTGCGTGTCAAAAATTGATCTTATGCCTCTGTCTACTTTCGGTGGTTAAGAGGCCAAAATATCCGAACAGTTTAGCTGCCAAAAGCAGCACTTTCAGTGGCTAATGAACTACCTCAGCATCCGCCTAAGCCATCGAAATCCCTGTTCTTCAAAAATTCTTAGGCTGCCTCCAAAATTGTTTTTTCCAGTCTGTCTGCTTAGCTTTCTTCTTTAGTAGGCTCTATGCCAGGAGGGTTAATAACAGCTTGGATTGCTTCTGGATACTGAAGGCTAACTAGAGCTTCAGCTGGGATTTCCAATGTGAGATGGCTGCTAGGGCTTAGCTTGGCCTCCTTCATCTGCAATTTCTAAAGACTAATCATCCCATACAATCTTGTGTTATCCTTCAGGTATCTTTTATTTAGTCTCTTTAGGAAAATATACCTTTCTCTCTGCTCTAGGTAAGATTCATGCAGTAGCTTGTTCCTACTGGTCAATATAGCATTATTCCTCTTTACCTCTTTAACCAAAATTTCCATCTCATACACTTACCTCGGAAACTGATTTATCTTTTGAGTCTTGGGCTTGCTAGAGGAAGCCTGCTTTGTTGGTTCATCTTTCTCTTTTGGTGTAGGTGATGGTAGCTCTTGAATATCTTCTACAACCTGCAAAACTAGGTCTGCACCTTCTTATTGTTCCTCTTCTAAATTTGAGTAGGGTAGGTTCAAAATGTTCTCACTGTGTGTTGCAAATTCCTGGCCCTTCTCACTGAATCCAAGTTTCTTTTGACCTTCTTGGATTTGGAATAGGAGGGAGGATGTTCTGATGCTGCTGGGGATATAGCCCTTCTCTTTCTTTTCCCACTTCTTGGTGTGCTGGACTTTTCGGCAGGAGACTTCCCCTTTTCTTCTAACTGCAGGCCTGTTTCAAAACCATTCCAAAATAGGAAATAAGGCCATTCCATATTCCTCCTTTTTAGAAACTATTGGATCAGCAGTTGGATAAGGCAATGGTGAGACAGTCTGCCAAAAATCTTGGTTGGCTAGGCCTTCACCTAGTGTGCCATCTTTGCCAAACTCCTATGTAAGTAAAAAGGCCCAAATTCAGTGGGGTTCTCTCTATGAAGTGGCTCATAAAAAATGGTAAATCATAGCTCTGTTATATCTCCCTTCACATGTTATGTAGACCACAATGGCCTTCAGCAGTTTTTTCCACCTCTCTTCCAGCTAGGAGGATGGTACACTTTTCTTCCACACCACCTCCCTATGCTCAGGCTTCAGGTAAGATATGAATTATGCATCTTTTGGTATGGTGGTCTTAAAATACTTCTCTCCTGTGCTAGGAAGTTCAGTTACTTCAGTAATTAGGGTTTCATCTATTAGGAATTATTCTTTGCCTATGACTTCCCTAGAGCCATTGAAGGAGAGGGCAAATGCCTCAGCCACCTGTTGGTCTGAACCTTGAATCTTCTCACAAAACCTATAGCAGCCAACATCTTTGAACAATTGACAGACCTCTGGATGTGCCTCCAGGTAGCTTATATCTCCCAACTCCTGCATAAGAGAAGTTCCTCCCTTCTTCATCTTTTTGAATTCTACTCTTGTGTACCTACAACAATAAAACTCAAGCTCTGTGGAATAGTGTCTTTTAGCAGGCCACCTCTCATAGATGGTTTCTGGTGGAGAGAAATGCCCAATTTGAAGGTGGAGTGTACTGAAGGATGGGAACTAATTATGAGGGATTTTAGTTGCATGATTAATTCTTAGGTCAGAGGGTGATGGCTCCATTTGATCTTTTCGATACCCCTTGCCTAGCAATCATGTCAAAATCAACCTGGATATGCGGTGGGTTTTTCTACAGTTCTATGGATAGATGGAGAGGGTTTCATCACATCTGTCATCAGTCCTTATCAGTTTCAATAATGACATCCTTATTCATTTCCTCACGTAGTTATGTAGACTCCTGTCCTTTCAGCGGTTTATCACGCCCTTTAATGATCGCTGCTTGGTTGACGGGGTCTGATTTGACCAATTTCTAACCGTTTCTCTCTTTTTCCTTTTCAATGGTTAACAGTCTTCAGGAATTTGTCTGCTAGCCACCGAAAAGATGGCTTTTGGTGGCTAATGAAATGCTAACCCTTTCCCCTAAGCCAGCGAAACCATTTTCCCCATGTCGCAATGAAACTCATCTTTTAGCAGATAGTGGTCTCCCCAAAAATCCCTTTTAACTACCAAAAACTCATCCTTTCAGTGGCTAATGAAACATCAAAGCTTTTGCCTAAGCCACTAAAAGAACTTTTTCCCAAACACCTTTTTACCTGCTTTCAGCAGTTAACGCCCTTCTTGAACTGTTTACTAAGATGCCGAAAGCATCACTTTTCGGTGGCTAATGTGTCGTTTGAAGTCTTACCTAAGCCAATGAAATTTTTTTACCATTTACTCGCTCGAGCCGCTTTCGGTGGTTTACCTTTATCCTGTGTTAAACCGTTAGCTAACGAAACAAATCCTTTTGGTGGCTAATGAGCTATTAAGAACCCTGCCTAAGCCACCGAAAGCTAAAACTTCCAAATTCTTCAACCATAGCACAAACAGAGACCTTCAATTTTTTAGTCATATTTAGATCTTTCATGACATGACTCAAATTCTTCATACTATCAAAATAAATTTATTTTGGGAGATAACATCTGGCTCCTACTTGGGGATGGGAACCTCCCTGTGAGGTCCCAAAAACCCCAGACCAAAATGCCTTTCCCTGAAAACAACTAAAAACTTAATGCTATCATTTACTATTCCATTGGGCATGTAGTTTATTCTATAAGCAAAAACAACCTACTAACTACTAATTTACAATAACAAGGCCTCAAAGCCTCAAATAAAGTAAAGTTTCAAAAAACACCCATTCACAGGGCCATCAAACACCTCTTCCCCTTAATTATGCAATTTGAAGGTGTTATTCTTATGTACCTGAGCTATCACAAAAGGGCCAATCCATAAAGAGTCAAACTTTCCATGTTTTCCCTTGTCCTGTCTGACAACATCCCACTTGAGGACCCAATCTCCAACCTAAAAGTTGTCTACTTTTGTTCTTTTGTCAAACATGACCTTTATCCTTTGTTGATGGGATTCTAATTTTCCTATCACTTATTCCCTGACTTGCTGCAACTCCACCAAATCCATCATCCTCCTCACCATATCATTTGGTTCATCTTCCTCTTCCTGAAATAATTTTTCCACTGGTAGAATGAGCTAAATGGGAAAAATGGCCTTAGTACCAGAAACTAATTTGAATGGAGAAGTACCTATAGATATTTTGTCTGTTACCCTATCATCCCATAAAGAAAACTTTAGCTTAGAATCCCAACTTTTCTGATTTGTCTCCAATAGTTTTATGATGATCCTGACTAGGATTTTGTTGGATGACTCAGCCAGGCCATTTCCTTGAGGATAATAACATGTGGAATGCACCAGTTGAATGCCCATTGACTCACACATTCTAACCAATGCCTCGGATTTGAAAGCTGGTGCATTATTAGTCACTAACCTTACTGGGTAACCAAACCTGCTAAAGATATTCTCATATAAAAACTTCATGATGACTTGATGCATGGAATTCCTGGTGGGTGCTGCCTCTATCCACTTGGTACAGTAGTCTGTGGCTACAAAGATCCATTTATGCTGCCCATTGGAAGATAGATTTATTTCTCCTATGAAATCCAAACCCCATTGCTGGAAAGTCCCATTCACTACAATAGGCCTAAGGGGCAAGGATTTGAGCTGTTGCTTCCCTATAAATCTTTGGCACTAGTCACAAGCCCTTACAAAGGTACATACATCAGCAAAAAAGACTGGCCAATAGTACCCTACCCTCAGGATCTTGTGGGCTGTGGTATTCCAATAATGATGGCCCCCATATGTGCTGGAATGAAAGTGATGCATGACTTGATCTGATTCTTCTTTATCTAGACATCTCAACAAAACCCCGGACAGATATTTCTAGTACAGCAGTTTATCAACTATGCAGAATTTAACAGATTTTAATTTAAGATCTTGTGTTTGATTAGGAGTGAGACCAGGAGGAACTTCAAATTTCTGCAGAAAATGAATAATACTTGAGTACCACTCACATGAAGACAGTTTTTTAGCCACTGGTTGAATGTCATTCTAATCTTGAACTCCCTCTGCTGCTACTACAGTTTGCAATTTTTTCTGAATTGACATAAGTGAAGTTTATCCCTATCAGGGTTGGGGCCTCCATGATAGCCTTCTTGATGTCTTTGAAAGAGCTTCTTGCCTGGTCGGTCCATTTTATTTCTGCATCCTTTTTTAGCATGGTTGTTATGTTCTTTATCAGCTCAGAGAAATTAGGGATGAACCTCTTGACGAAGTTTATCTTACCCAAAAAGGACTGAATATCCCTTTTTGACCTTGGTATGGACAGCTTTTGGATTTCTTCCACTCTTACCGGATCAATCTTTACACCTTCACCTGAGACTATGCGACCTAGGAGTTTCCCCTCACTGAGTGCAAACTGTGACTTCTTAGGGTTAAGTGATATTCCAAATCTCCTACACTTTAGAAATACCCTCCTCAAATGCTGCAAATGGTCATGATGGCTGTGAGAGTAAATAGTTATGTCATCCAAGTATATAAGCACAAATTTATCTTTCAACCATAAAAAAATATAGGTCCATGGCTCTCTGAAAAGTATCCCCAGCATTCATTAGCCCAAATGGCATTTTAGCATACACGAAAGTGCCCCATGGGGTGGTAAAAGCAGTCTTCTCTTGGTCATCAAGGTGCACATCAACTTGGTTGTATCCAGAGAAGCCATCTAGGAATGACATGACACTATCCCCTGAGACTTTTTGCAACAAGTGTTCCATCTTGGGCAATGGATAGTTGTCTTTTTTGGAACATTTGTTCAGGTTTCTAAAATCGACACACAACCTAATTTCCCCATTCTTCTTCCTTACCACCACTAGGTTTACAATCCACTTGGAATACCTGAGGGGAATTATGATTTTGGCTTTGAGGAGCTTATGGATTTCTTTTTCAATTATAGGTAGTAGGAGAGGACTGATGGATCTTAGCTTCTACTTGAAAGGGATGGTGTCCTTCTCCAAAGGAATCCTATGCTGGATGATATTGGTGTTATAGGTTTTCAGGTCACTGTACTCCCAGGAGAAGATATCAGCAAATTCTTTTATCAAGCTACAAAATTTGGACCTCTGATCAGCAGTCAACTCAGTGGATAGATTTATCAGTTTCAGATGGCTTTGGCTACCTATGTTTTTCTCTTGGACAGCAAGGTATTGCTCCTTTTTGGCAGGCTTGAAAGGGATGTCATTATGATCAAAAATCTCTTCTAGAGGTACTAGACCCTAAGGTATATAATTTTTGGGTAATTGGACAATATTCTAATCAGCTACTTTGTATTTCAACTTGGGCTATTGGGATTCCTCCATGTTTAGGTTTTCCTAATCTATATGTATATCAAAGAATTCATCTACTAGCTGAAGGAATTTACTAAGCTCATCATCATTCTCAAACACCTTCCAAAATTTGACATTATATGGTAGGGAAGGTCTGTACTTGATCTGAACATCATAGCTGAGCTTAGGAGGTAAAGGAGGAACAAACAGACTTGCAGAGACAGCCAGGGAATCAGCCAGGTGATTCAAATCCCTAGGTATATATGAAAATTCAAAAAACATAAAGGAGTCTCTGAGTTTCCATATCTCGTCTCTGTAGGCCTTCAACCTAACATTTTTTTCTTGAAAAGTGTTGTTGACCTATTGTATAATAAGGTCTGCATCTCCAAATATTCTCATGCACATGAGCCCCATATCCTTGGCAGCTTTAACTCCTGGTGGTAAGGCTTCATATTCTGCTATATTGTTAGTGGTTTTAAAGTCAACCTCATAAGACAGATGAATCTTTACTTTGGATGGAGATATCAATACCACACCTGCACCTACTAAGTTCTAAGTGCTAGCCACATCAAAATACATGTTCCAGACTACCATGGTCACTTCTTCGGGCTGCTGACAACTGGGTTTGGTAAGCTGGAATGATGTTCGCTAAGAATAATCTATTTGCAAAATGCATGGTCCAAAATAAATGTCGACTGCATAGATGGGGTGGTTCACTGAATTCCTTTCATTGCTTATGATGTAGGCAAGCTGATTTTCTCTGTAAAGCCTCTTGGTCTCCCCTCCAAACATGGGGATTGTGGCATATGTAAGGTCCATCTGAAGGGTGCCCCCTAGCCTTTTACTCCATGATCGAGATAGAAAGAGACCAAATTTGGGAGGGATATCGGCCACTACAATGTCCATCATTATGCTTTTTCAAGGTAGCTAAGATAGGTTTACAACAAGGCCTTTGATGAGGCCCAAGAACTTGACCTTTCTGGAGTCAAAGGAGAACAAATCATGGTAGGGCTTTGTAATGCTGATACCAAGCTCATCCATCACAACTTTTGGCATTAGGTTATGGGAAGCTCCTAAGTCTAGCAGACAGTTATGAAGGAATTTATCATTGATATTCACGGATATGTAGAAAGGTGGGCAATAATCCTTTAGGTCTTCAATCATAGGGCCTAGGGTTACAATAGGTTTGTCATCTTGTATATTTACAAAGTCAGTATCAATATGTACCTTTGGCTGAAGAGAATTTAGTATGGAAGATTTGAATGCATCATTTTTCATTAGCTCAATTAATGGGAAAGGGATATTCAATTTCTAAATCTCTTACTCAAGGTTGAAAGAATAATGCATTCTATCAGGAAACCTTACCTCATGTACTGGAGCTTTGAGTTGGACATGGTTAGGGCTTGATGAAGGTGTTGGTTTTTGCAATGGTTTGGAAATGACAGCCATTTTCTTTGGTAAAACATTAGCCTTTTTAGCTGGTGCAGCAGGCTGCTTGACAGGAACAACATTATTATTAAGAGGAGAAACCAGCCTAGACCTCAGATTATACCCCCCTTAACCATCAACCTAATATACTGCTTCTTCACTGATTTGCTCATCAATTAGGGCTTCATCATATTCTTCATGTGTCAGAAAAGAATAGTCAACTTCATCTTCCATGTAGTGAATGTGTTCTTCATCCTCTCCTTCTTCCTCAATGAATTCTAGCTCTTCTTCTAGTACAACATTCTAAAAAGGAGCCCTATTTCTCTGATCTTCCCCTTGATTCCTTTCCCTTTTGAGGATTTGAACTGGGGGGTTTCCTCTTCTATAAGGGACAAAACTATGGTTTTGAGGAACAAAATCACTTGGCCCTTTACCCCTCATGGGTATTTGTCCTTGGTCCTTTAGCTTAGACATTTCAGCAGTCAGGTTATCTAACAGTTTGGTCATTTTGTCAATCTTGTTCTCTGATGAAGAAGCCCCAATAGGGTTTGCTGGCTGATTCTTCCTTTCTATCTTTCCTTTGACCTTCTGAGATGCCACAATGTTAGATTATACCTCTAGGGTAACATCTTGCATGAGTGATAAGGAGGTAGACCTCCTTTTTTTGAGAAGCAGGCAGAAATATGAGTCAAAGGAATTTGCATAATTTATCCTGGCTGAGGTATCAGTGGGCTTGATTTCAGTGGGGATCTTGCTGTACATATTGTTGAACCTCTCGGTGAAGTTGGAGACAGACTCCCCATTCTCTCTTTTAAAGTTGTTGAACTCTGTGATATAATAGAGGTGGTTTCTCCTCTCTCCCTAATGTTTTAGAAAGATGTCATCTAGGGATTCAATGCCTGCTACTGATATAGCAGGAAGTTCTTTGAACCATTTCCTAGCCTGACCATCTAGGCTTTGTAAAAAAACCCTAGTCCACACATCTTCCTGTTCTATAGTAATGTTCTTAGCATAACTATAAAATTCCTCTAGATGTTCTTCAGCTGTGAAATCTCCCTCTCCTATGAACTTAGGCATGTACTCGAGGTAGTTTCCAGTGGGCATGGCCAAGAGAGGGTTAGGAAAATTTATGGGGGCATACCTAGCTACTAGGATCCTTTCAATTTTGGTCAATTGAGGGGAAGCCATATTGGAAATGGGTATGGAAAGGGTGGAGGAAGGCAGTACTGATGGAGGTAGCAGCTGAGAAGGTGGTGGTGGTAAACTTATCCCAGTGGAGTCACCAGGGATTGGATCTTCACAAGCAACAGTTCTTGAAGATTACCAAACCCTAAAATTTTCTGATGTATTTATAAATTCCTGAGAATTAAGTGTTTCGGCATAAGAAATTATAGCAGAAGTATTTCTTGAAATACCTAATGTATATTCCTTTGTAGCACTGCTGGTCTGCCTTAGTGAATACCTAGCTCTTCTCAGAATCTCTTCTGGATCTAAAACTGTGTTGTTGGTTTCCCTTGAGGGTTTGATCTGGTACTTGGTCTTCTTGAAGCCACCTTATTTGAATGGAGTCACTGGATAGATGATTACAACCAGAATAGTGTCCAATATTTTTCTTCAAAGCATGGATCTATGTTGTCTCCCAGGGAAGCTGAGCTTCAATCTCCTCTCCCCGGCAACTGCGCCAATTTGTTATCACTCCAGGAAACTCCTCTAGGTTGTAGGTCGAGGATGCCTAGTAACTTAAATATTTTTATGGTTTTCTAAGTGGATCAAGTCAGGTGACTTAAATATTTTTATGGTCTTCCAAGTGGATCAAGTTAGGTGACCTATAAACCTCACACTCTCAAGACATGCATGAAACTCAATTAGGGATAAGGCTTCTAATTACCATTGTTAAGAGGTTGACAATATGGTACAGAGATGGAGACCTTATCATGCTGGAAGATCCATTCATAAAACATATACATATAAATGGCTAATCATTACAAGGAAAGCACTTATAATTCAAATCACATCAATATGCTAATAGGGTGACAACTATTAGACATTAATTAACCTGAATCAAACCTGAATAACACATTCAAGCATAATCACAAATAGACAGAAAATGGAAGCTGAACATATGATAACAAAAGAGCTTATATTAGGTCATGAGAAAAATGAGAAGCTTGACAATAGCAATGGTCTATAAGTCCCTTGAGTTGAACCCTTTCAATAAAATAAGTCTTAGGCTTTATAGCCTTTACAAAAATACTCAGATCCTGAAAACTTGGATCTGATTTAATAAAAATAGACAAAATAATTGTTTTTTGCATAATTAGGTTAAAAACCCTAATTAACTACTAGTCTAACTAACGGTAGAATTCGTTCACTGTTTGAACCTTCTGATAACTGAAGTAAGTACTGGAAATCACTACCACTGGTCTTCTGTTGGTTAAGTCACTGTTTCACTTTGACAGCTGAGTGTTGGTGACCTTTTCTACTGTTATGTCACAGCAAAACTGAAGCATACCTTCCCTGATGTTTTCTTTACCGTCCTTCATCTTTATACTTCGTCCTTGAGCCATCCATGTTTGCCCAAAACTGGTTCGGTGTGTCAAAAATTAATCTTATGCCTCTATTTGATTTCATTGGTTAATAGGCCAAAATATCTGAATGGTTTAGCTATTGAAAGCAGTGCTTTCGGTGGCTAATGAACCACCTCAGTGTCCGCCTAAGCCACCGAAATCCCTGTTCTTCAAAAATTCTTAGTTTGCCTCCAAAATTGATTTTTCCAATCTGTCTGCTTAGCTTTCTTCTTTAGCAGGCTCTATGCCAAGAGGGTTAACAACAGCCTTGCTTTCTTCTGGAGGCTAAAGGCTAACTATAGCTTCAGCTAAGGTTTCCAATGTGAGGTGGCTGCTAGGGTTTAGCTTAGCCTCCTTCATCTGCAGTTTATGAAGACTAATCATCCTATACAATATTGTGTTATCCTTCAGGTATCTTTTATATAGTCTCTTTAGGAATCTCTATTATTTAGTATCTTTTATTTAGTCTCTCTACTCTAGGTAAGATTTATGCAGCAGCTTGTTCCTAATGGTCAATATAGCATTATTCCTCTTTACCTCTCTAACCAAAATTTCCATCTCATACAATTGCCTCAGCAACTAATTTATCTTTTGAGTCTTGGGCTTGTTAGAGGAAGATTTCTCTACTGGTTCATCTTTCTCTTTTGGTGTAGGTGATGGTAGCTCTTGAATCTCTTCTACAACATACAAAGCTAGGTATGCACCTTCTTATTTTTTCTCTTCTAAATCTGAGTAGGGTAGGTTCAAAATGTTCTCACTGTGTGTTGCAACTTCCTGGCGCTTCTCACTGAAATCCAAGTTTCTTTTGACCTTCTTGGATTTGGAAGAGGAGGGAGGCTGTTCTGCTGCTGCTGGGGATATAGCCCTTCTCTTTATTTTCCCACTTCTTGGTGTGCTGGACTTTTTGGCAGGAGACGTCCCCTTTTCTTCAGGTTGCAGGCATGTTTCAAAACCATTCCAAAATAGGAAATAAGGCCATGCCATATTTCTCCTTTTCAATAAATCTTGGATCAGCAGTTGGATAAGGCCATGGTGAGACAATCTGCCAGAAATATTGGTTGGATGGGCCTTCACCTGGTGTGCCATCTTTTCTAAACTCCTGTGTAAGTAAAAATGCAAATTCAGTGGGCTTCTCCCTATGAAGTGGTTCATCAAAAAATGGTAAATCATAGCTTTGTTATATCTCCCTTCACATGTTATGTAGAACAAAATGGCCTTCAGTAGTTGCTGCCACATCTCTTCCAGCTAGAAGGATGCCAACTTTTCTTCCACACCACCTCCCTATGCTCAGGCTTCAGGTAAGATATGAATTCTACATCTTTTGGTATGGTGGTCTTAAACCACTTCTCTCCTGTTCTAGGAAGTTTAGTTAATTCAGTAATTAGGGTTTCATCTATCAGGAATTCTTCTTTGCCTATGACTCCCTTGGAGCCATTGAAGGAGAGGGCAAATGCCTCAGCCGCCTGTTGGTGTGAACCTTGAATCTTCTCACAAAACCTATAGTAGCTAGCATCTTTGAACAATTGACAGACCTCTGGATGTGCCTCCAGGTAGCTGATATCTCCCAACTCCTGCCTGAGAGCAGTTCCTACTCTTGTGCACCTACAATAATAAAACTCAAGCTCTGTGGAATAGTGTCTTTTAGCAGGGTGCCTCTCAGAGATGGTTTTCTGGTGGAGAGAAATGCTCAATTCGAAGGTAGAGTGTACTGAACAATGGGAACTGATTACTAGGGTTTTTAGTTGCATGATTGATGCTTAGGTCAGAGGGTGATGGATCCATTTGATCTTTTCAAGACCCCTTTCCCAGCAATCATGTCAAAATCAACCTACATATGCGATGGGCTTTTTTACAGTTCTGTGGACAGATGGAGAGAGTTTCATCACATCAATCCTTATCAGTTTCAATAACGACCTCCTTTTTCATTTCATCACACAGTTATGAAGCCTCTTGTCCTTTCGGTGGTTTATCATGCCCTTTAATGATCATTGCTTACATGACGGGGTCTAATTTGACTGATTTCTAATCGTTTATCTCTTTTGCCTTTTTAGCGGTTAACAATCTTCAGGAATTTTTCTGCTAGCCATCGAAAAGATGGATTTTTGTGGCTAATGAAATGCTAACCCTTTCCCCCAAGCCACTGAAACAATTTTCCCCATGTCGTGGTGAAAATCATCTTTCGGCGGATAGTGGTCTCCCCAAAAATCCCTTTTAACCGCCGAAAACCCGTCCTTCCGGTGGCTAATGAAACGTCAGAGATTTTGCTTAAGCCACCGTGTTAGGTCATGTTTTTGTCTTCCATTCTTTTTATGCTTTTATTCATATTTTGAACCTTGCTTTTACTTTTTGTTTCTAGAAAATTTTGTTGATAGGGATAATGTTGATTTTAAACTCTTAATTCTCATGAATTTTTATTTATAAGCTTACTTTTACAAATTTTGCTTTGATTTTATAATTGAGGGGTTTTATAAGGCATATATGGATTAAAGAGTTTTTAAAATAGCATAAAAGTTAAATATTAACCCCTAAACCAAGTGCAAACTCATATCATTAGCCTAATCTTGTGAAATCATTAAATTGGATTTTCTTGTAGCGCAAGAGAGAAATTGATACACTAGAGAGCTACAAGAAAATCACGCAAGATAAAATCATCATTTTTTGGTCAAATTTCTTCAGGATTCTCATACCTAAGGTGTCAATCACATTGTATGATGCATTTGATATGTGTCTTTGACAGTTTAATCAGTAAATCAGGTGGAATGCCATCATAGAGGCGAAATCGTGGTGGTTTTCATGTTGAGTAGGTATAATGATGACAGTAGAGCATAATGAAACAAAGCTTTTGAGATTATGTTTTATCTGAAGGACATGAAGGGTAAGTGAAGATTGTGGAGAGAAATCAGTGTGTAGGAATCAGGATTTTAAAACTGAACGAGAAATTAAGGCTTCTCAGTAGCGACAGGTTGGCGTGGTCTAAGCAGTCAAAGACAGCTGGAGCATGAATTTCAACACTTGACTACTGAAATAACTATATTCAACACCCGAATTGATCATCTTAACAGGTAGCTCGCATGCCTTTACTAGGGTTTTTTGAATTTTGTGCTTTTTTCTGAAAAAACAATTAATAACAAATTCGAAGCCTGAATATTAGTTTTAAGACCCAATCCATGATAGATGATGAATTATTCACCAATACATTCAAAGTATTCATCATTTGAACAGTAGAATTCAGAGCAGATCTTGTTGGAGTTTCCTGAACTGTATTTTAGGTCAGTCTGTTGAGATTTGAAGACATTTAGACTATGGTATATCGACAGAAGCTATTTAACCATAGTATATATGAAAAAGAGTGGAAAAACAAACAGGGAAGAACCCTCTGACCTAAGCTGGGTGAAGAATTTTTCACAATGTGCACAGTTATTTTCAGATGCATGATTGTTAACATTCTTTAAGAAAATTAAAGGATATCATACAGAGGTGTCTTATATATTTTCTCAATGCCTAGACAAAGACACAGTGTCTTTTGACACTTTAAAGTTCAAATTGACTAAGGAATTGATAGCCGAGGAAACAGGGATCCAAGACAAGGGGAGGTCATCACGCTGGTTTATGAGCTAAGTAAAGACTCTTATGTGTATTTTGAGGACTGCATTATGAAATATATGCACTATATGCCCTTCAGTTTATTGTCTGGTTTAATTTATAACTTGTGTTAGTTACTCAGCTAGTATATTCATTGCTTCTTTAATGTTTTTATGCTTGGAATGCTTGCCAACTATGGGTGAAATTCAGTATTGTGTTTTCTGTTGGATTATGGTTTATATGTTATGCATCTCAGCCATTAAATGCTCATGATTTAGTGTTTACTTTGGTTTTATGAATGTTTTCCCTATTGTCTTAAAATTGCTCAACCAAAAACCTTGAAAACCCTAAAAACCCTATTTTACTTTATTGAGATTATTGAGATTGTGTTGGCTTGTTCTCTTGTAGTATGGGAACAATTTCTGGCACTAACATCTTTGGCAATGTTGCCGGGTAACGAAGTTGAAAACATATTTTTCCCTAGGATACTTATCATTTCACTAGTTTTAAGAGGGGAAATTAAACCAACAAATCTTAAAGACAACTTTTCACCAGTTTGTCACAGTGGCTACTAAGGGAGTTGGAACAAGAAACAGACCTAGTTCACCTTTGCAGTTGGGTGTTTCAGACCCAGAACAGATATTGAAAATATCTAGAAGAATTATAAGGTCTCAGTCATCACCAGCCTTATGTAACCCTGATCTATTAGATATTATATCACCTTTATCTGATTTGAAAAGAGAAGAAGAAACTTCACCTTGGTTGAAGCCTATAATTCCTGTCAGTAATTTTCAAGTTTTCACTGATCCTCAATCCTTCAAAAAAGAAAAGACAGTATCTCCTGGTAAAATTCCTCTATTTCATCTAAAAGTTGGTAAAACTCCATTTCAGCCAAGTTCCAGTCAATTCTTTCCATCACCAAAGTCAGTCAACCTAAAAATGGCAGCCCAAAATCAGCCAGTAGATATGATGGACTGAATGGGTGCAGCTAGGTATGCACCTTTAGTTTTTCCTTAGCCTTTGAATGCACTTCCTGGAGGTGATTATCAGAAATACCTGCCTAGGTTTAATGAACAGGGTGAAACTACAATTGAGGAGCACCGGGAAGCCTTTCTTAGTCATGCTGATAACCAGAATATTAAAGCTAAGGATGTATGGATGAGGATGTTTGTACAAAGCCTTGATGGAGATGTCAGAAAATGGTTTAGGGAGTTACCTGCAAATTTTATCACTATCATAGAGGAGATTTGGGACCTTTTCATGAGACAATGGGGTGACACTGAGGATCATACTTATTATATAACTGAATTCGGATCCCTTAGGAGAAAGAAGGATGAAACCATAGCTGATTTTTTGAAAAGATTCAATAAAATGTATGGCATAATTCCTGCAGAGATAAAACCTTCAGAAGCATCTGCAAAACTTTCATACACAAATGCTTTTGATCATGAATTTTCCTTACTTCTAAGAGAAAGAAGACCTATTTCTTTACTGAACATGTAGGATGCAGCATTAGAGGTGGAATCTAATATATTGGCTTCTAATAGATTGAAGAAGGAAACAACTCAACAGATATATGACAGGAAGGGTAAGAAGGAAGCAGTTCCAGGGGTTTCAACATCCCATTCCGCAGAAGGTAAAATTGATGAGATGGCCAAGCTAGTTAAGATCCTGACTACAAGTTGGAACTAGAAAAGAACTCAAACAAACCTATCCAAGAAGGTGAAAGAAACCCTAACAATCAAAACCAATTCAGAAGACAGTTTGCACCTCATTTCATACCTAGAGAATGAAGAAACAATGATATACAGCGAGAAAGGAGAGAGACTGAGGATCAAAGAGTACCACCCCCTCTTCAGAACAATGTTGTTGATGAAGAAGAAATTGAAGAGGAAGTGTTATTTGAAGACACAGACCAAGATATGAACTATTTTGGAGAACAATTAACTGAGGGTTTTATTACTGAAGAAGAGTTTTTAAATTCAAAATACTATGATGCTGATATGTTTGAAACAGAAAATGATTTAAATCTTGAAATGACTACCGTAACTACTGATGCATATCATACTGAGCCAAAGAAAACATTGAATTTGAGGTCAGGTCCAAAGCAAGTAGTTCAAAATCCAAAGAAAAAGGTAGTTGTACCTACTAAACAACAATCTGATCCTGTGTTAGAGAAAAAACAAATTCAGGATAAACAAAAGAAGAATGTGGAGGTTGAGGAGGTAAACAAAAATGTGCAAAATTTTAATCTGGAAAAAGAATTAGGCAAAATTAAGATCCCTATGCCTTTTACTGAATTAATGAAGAATCCTTCTTACAAAGAATCAGTCCTTAAAATGATTGGTTCAGCAAACACTCAGCCTCTTTCTGATACAATGAATCTACAAGAAGAAAATCCTAAAATCTTTATTGGATTAGCTTTGGATGAAAAGACTGAGAATGAAGCAAGTGCATCACCCCCATTCTACATCACATTGACTATTCATGAACAAATGATACATAACTGTCTTTTGGATTCAGGAGCATCGCATAACCTAATGCCAAAGGATGTCATGGAGGCTCTAGGTTTGAGTATAACAAAACCCTATCATGATTTGTATGCTTTTGATTCACGAGCTGTAATATGTTTGGAAGTGATTAAAGATATGGTTGTTAGTTTGGCTCAGTTACCAATCAAGAGTGTGATTATGGATGTGGTAGTAGCAGACATTACACCTAAATTTGGATTACTTCTTTCTAGATCTTGGGCAAAGAAAGTAGGTGGAACTTTACAAATGGATTTAACATATGCTACTATTCCTGTGTTTGGAGTAGAAAACAAAAGGTTGTATAGAGAACTACAATTTTCCTATATTGTGACAGATGACAAGAACCCTACAAATCATCCCATGTATGTTGTTGATAAGGATTTGGGTACTTGTATGTTACATTTTAGTGATGATGATAATACTGTTGGTTTGTTACAGGTTGAAAAGGAACAACTACTTAAATGCAGTAGGGAACAAGAATATGAACTTTGGCAATTATACTTTGATGGATCATCTTGTAAGGAAGGTGCTAGAGCAGGGGTTCTTTTAATATCTCCTGGTGGTGAAACAATAAAGCTGATGTACAAATTAGAATTTATTACCACCAATAATACTGCTGAATATGAAGCTTTGCTGTTAGGTTTGAAAGCTGCTAAAGATTTAGGCATTTAGCATATTTTTGTATATGGCGACTCCGAGTTGGTTGTTCAGCGGGTGAGGAACAACTATCAAGTGAAACAAGATTTGCTGAAATTCTACCGAAATGAGGTATGTGATATGATTGATAATTATTTTGTAGCTTTTAACATTACCTATATTCCTAAGGACCATAATCAAACTGCCGATTCATTGGCCTTAGCAGCTACACATTTTAGAATTCCCAAAACCACACAACTAAAGTATCCTATTGAGATTAGGTACAGACCTTCTGTGCCTGATAATGTAAAACAATGGAAAGTTTTTGAAGATGACATTGAAATAAAAATATTTTTGGAGCTTACAGATGAGTTTTTTAATTCCCTGATTGATCAAGAAGAAGATGATGAGGATGAAGATTTGGAAGATATTGCTGAAAATGAAATTGTTGGCCAAAGATTATTGAACTAAAAGGTAATTTCATTCCTAAAGGTTTGGTGCCTTTAGAAAGGATATTTTCAAAAGAAGATACACCTTTAAAACCTGTTGTACAGTCTTCAGAAGAGAATGTGGTGGATTGTAACATTGGTACTGAAGAACATCCAAGAATGGTGAAGATTTCAAAAGCACTCACAGTAGAACAGAGAAACAGGTACATTAAGTTGTTAAAGGAGCATGTTGATGTTTTTGCATGGTCTTATGAAGACCTGAGGACATATGATACTGGGATTATAGAACATAAAGTACCTTTAAAACCTAATGTTAAACCTTTTAGGAATAAATTGAGGATAAATCCAGCTTTGTTTCCTGTTATTGAAAAAGAGGTGAAGAAGTTATTAGATGCCAAGATCATTGTTCCTCTTAGGTATTCTTCATGGGTTACTAATTTAGTTTCTGTCAGGAAAAAGAATGGAGAAATCAGACTTCATTGACTTTAGAAATTTGAATAGGTATTCACTGAAGGACAATTATCCTCTGCCTAAAATAGAACAAATATTACAGAAGGTAGTTGGGGCACAAAGGATTTCTATGGTTGATGGTTTTTCAGGATATAATCAAATTGCTATGCATCCTGATGATAAATAAAAAACATCTTTTACTACTCCCTGGGGAACTTTCATGTATGATAAAATGCCTTTTGGGTTAATGAATGCATGAGCAACTTTTCAAAGAGCTATGGATATAGCCTTTGTTGGGGAAAGAGATAAGTTTGTGGTGATTTACTTAGATGATATCACAGTCTTTTCACAATCAGATGATGAACATCTAAAACATTTGAAACAAAATTTTCTTAAATGCAGAAAATATAGTTCATCTCTTAATCCAAAGAAGTCACATTTTGTTGTACAGGAAGGAAAATTATTGGGTCATTTAGTCTCAGCTGATGGCATAAGGATTGATCCAGAGAGGGTGAAAACAACACTGAAAATAAGTCTTCCAAGGAGTAAAAAGGATATTCAATCTTTCATTGGTAAAATCAATTTCCTGCGTTGGTTTATGCCAAATTTTGTTGAGACTATCAAACAGATTACAGCCATGCTGAAGAAGGATCAAGAAGTCAGATGGACTGCAAAAGCAAAGAATTCATTCAAAAAAATTAAGATGGCTCTTACTAAACCTCCAGTATTAGTAAGTTCAAATTTTACAAAGGAATTTCTAACCTTTTATTTTGCATCTGAAGATACATTGGCTGTTGTTTTATTACAGAAGAATAAGGATTGTCTTGAACAGCCTATTGCATTCTTTAGCAAAACTCTCAGAGATTCTAAATTAAAATACAGCATCTTGGAAAAACAGGCTTACTCTTTGGTAAAAGCTTTGAAATTTTTCAGAATCTATGTCTTGCACTCCAAATTTATTTCATATGTGCCTAATGCTGCCATAAAAGATGTTTTGAATCAACTTGACAGTGAGGGAAAAAGAGGAAATTGGATTGCTAAAATCATGGAGTATGATGTGGATATCAGACCTACAAAGCTAGTAAAGGGACTAGGTTTAGCTAAGCTATTAGCTGAATCAAATTGCCAAGCTTTAGGATTGCATTTGATGGTAGAACAACCAACACAGGAAGAAAAACAAGTAGAGATGGAGAAGGAGAAGATTATGGATTTCTATTTAGCATCTACATGGTATGCAGCCATTGTATATTTTCTTTTGTACTTACAATGTCCAGATCAGTTAGATAAAAAAGCTGCTAGGTCTTTGAACTTAAAAACTACTAAGTACTGTTTGGTAGAGCAGCAGCTGTTTTGGAAAGATCCAGGGGGTATCCTACTCAAATGCTTAGATAAACCTAAAATTGAAGGAGCAATTTATGAATCTCATGAAGGTACTTGTGGAGGTCATAAGTATTGGAAGGCCCTCTTTATTTTCAGACGTATATCATCAAGTAGGAGCATGTATCCCTTGTCATAAATTTGTTGGTAAACAAAAGTTGTTGTCACTACCTTTAAAACCAATTGCAGTAAGTGCCCCTTTTCAGCAGTGGGGTCTAGAATTTATAGGAGAGATAAATCCATCTTCCTTAGGACAACATAAGTGGATTTTGACTACAACAGATTTCTTTACTAAGTGGGTGGAAGCTATCTCCACAAGGAATGCCACAGATAAGGTGATTATAGATTTTAATGAAGAAAATATTCTTAGCAAATTTGGGTGTCCACAGAGAATATCAACTAATAATGTAAAAGATTTTAAGTCTAAGGCTATGGGGCCATTTTGTGAAAAGAATGGCATCCTGTTGAAACATTCAACCCCTTACTATCCTCAAGGTAATGGTTTAGCTAAGTCCTCAAATAAAAACATCATTCAGAGTATTAGGAAATTGTTGAAGCATAACAAAAGATCATTGGATTCTATGCTAAAGTACGCATTATGGGAAGATAGAATAACAGTCAAACAATCAATTGGAACTTCTCCTTTCCAATTAGTATATGGTACAAATGTAGTTTTTCCTATTCAGTTGGGTATCCCAGTGATGAAGTTATTTCAGGACTGTCAGGAAGAACCTAATGATATGCAGAGAAGGATTTATGCAATGATAGAGTTGCATCAGAATCGAGAAAAAGTGGAAGAAAAGGCACAGCTATACAAGTTGAAGATTAAAGAAAGATTTGACAAGAAGATCAAATATAGTACCTTTTCAATAGCAGACATGGTTTTGAGATGGGATGCAAGGAAGGAGCAAAAAGGAAAACATGGGAAGTTTGATAACCTCTGCTTGGTCCTTTCCTAGTATCTAAGTTTTTGGAAAACAATACTTTTGTTCTACAGACCTTGGAGGGTGAGGAATTGTCAAATCCTGTTAATGGACGATTCCTCAAGCATTTTTACAGTTTTTGAAAGGGATTTTAGTTTTCAATGTATATACCGGTGTGAGTAAGCAGAATAAGGACTCCATAACCCAATGGAAAATTTGCAGATTAGCAGGTAGCAGTACAGAAGGCACTAGTCTATAGGTTCTTGAAGCCTCACAGTGAGGACTTCATCCCGTAGCAGGAGCCAGATATTAGGTCATGCTTTTGTCTTCCATTGTTTTCATGCTTTTATTCATACTTTGAACCTTGATTTTACTTTTTGTTTCTAGAAAATTTTGTTGATAGGGATAATGTTGATTTTAAACTTTTAATTCTCATGATTTTTTATTTATAAGCTTATTTTTACAAATTTTGCTTTGATTTTTATAATTGAGGGGTTTTATAAGGCATATATGGATTAAAGAGTTTTTTAAATAGCATAAAAGTTAAATATTAACCCCTAAACCAAGTGCAAACTCATATCATTAGCTTAATCTTGTGAAATCATTAAATTGGATTTTCTTGTAGCGCAAGACAGAAATTGATACACTAGAGTGCTACAAGAAAATCGCGCGAGCTAAAATCATCATTTTTTGGTCAAATTTATTCGGGATTCTCATACCTAAGGTGTCAATCACATTGTATGATACATTTGATACGTGTCTTTGATAGTTTAATCAGTAAAGAAGGTGGAATTCTAGCATAGAGGAAAAATCGGGGTGGTTTTCATGCTGAGCAGGTATAATGATGACAGTAGGCACTGGTCTATAGGTTCTTAAAGCCTCACAGTGAGGACTTCATCCCGTAGCCGGAGCCAGATATTAGTTCATGCTTTTGTCTTCCATTGTTTTCATGCTTTTATTCATACTTTGAACCTTGATTTTACTTTTTGTTTCTAGAAAATTTTGTTGATAGGGATAATGTTGATTTTAAACTTTTAATTCTCATGATTTTTTATTTATAAGCTTATTTTTACAAATTTTTCTTTGATTTTTATAATTGAGGGGTTTTATAAGGCATATATGGATTAAAGAGTTTTTTTAAATAGCATAAAAGTTAAATATTAACCCCTAAACCAAGTGCAAACTCATATCATTAGCCTAATCTTGTGAAATCATTAAATTGGATTTTCTTGTAGCGCAAGACAGAAATTGATACACTAGAGCGCTACAAGAAAATCGCGCGAGCTAAAATCATCATTTTTTGGTCAAATTTCTTCGGGATTCTCATACCTAAGGTGTCAATCACATTGTATGATACATTTGATACGTGTCTTTGATAGTTTAATCAGTAAAGCAGGTGGAATTCTAGCATAGAGGAAAAATCGGGGTGGTTTTCATGCTGAGCAGGTATAATGATGACAGTAGAGCATAATGAAACAAAGCTTTTGAGATAATGTTTTATCTGAAGGACATGAAGGGTAAGTGAATATCGTGGAGATAAATCAGTGCGTAGGAATTGGGATTTTAAAACTGAACGAGAAATTAGGGCTTCTCAGCAGCGACGGGTTGGCGTGGTCTAAGCAGTCAAAGATAGGTGGAGCATGCAACTCAACACTTGACTACTGAAATAACTATATTCAATACCCGAATTGATCATCTTAATAGGTAGCCCGTGTGCCTTTGCTAGGGTTTTTTGAATTTGGGGGATTTTTCTGAAAAAACAATTAATAACAAATTCGAAGGCTGAATATTAGTTTTAAGACCCAATCCATGATAGATGATGAATTATTCACTAATACATTCAAAGTATTCATCATTTGAACAGTAGAATTCAGAGTAGAGCTTGTTGGGGTTTCCTGAACTGTATTTTAGGTTAGTTTGTTCATATTTGAATACATTTAGACTGTGGTATATCGATAGAAGATATTTAACCATAGTAAATATGAAAAAGAGTGGAAAAACAAACAAGGCAGAGCCCTTTGATCTAAGCTGGGTGAAGAATTTTCCACAATGTGCACAGTTATTTTCAGATGCAGGATGGTTAACATTCTTTAAGAAAATTGAAGGATATCATACAAAGGTATCTTATATATTTTCTTAATGCCTAGATAGAGACACCGTGTCTTTTGACACCTTAAAGATCAAATTGACTAAGGAATTGATAGCTGAGGCAACAGGGATCCAAGACAAGGGGAGGTCATCAAGATGGTTTATGAGCTAAGTAAGGACTCTTATGTGTATTTTGAGGACTGAATTATGAAATATATGCACTATATTCCCTTTAGTTTATTGTCTGGTTTCATTTATAACTTGTGTTAGTTACTCAGCTGGTATATTCATTGCTTGTTTAATATTTTTATGCTTGGAATGCTTGCCAAATGTGGGTGAAATTCAGTATTGTGTTTTCTGTTGGATTATGGTTTATATGTTATGCATCTCAGCCATTCAATGCTCATGATNCTTTTCTTTAAACTGCTCAACCAAAAAACCTTGAAAACCCTAAAAACCCTATTTTACTCTATTGAGATTATTGAGATTGTGTTGGTTTGTTCTCTTATAGTCTGGGAACAAGTGTAAAGGAAAACAAGACAAAAAGAAATGAAAACAACAAAAAATCAATTTATTTATGTACAAAAATTTATTTTGTGTGGAAATCACAGTGAATTTCTAAAGATTGACAGGGGCATAGAAAGACTCCTACCCTTGCGCTAACTAGTATCTTGGATCAGCTGCAACCTATGAAATAAATGCATCTCCTGATATTATCTTGTGGTACAGTCACATCCTATGACCATTAGCAAATAATGGTGTACTATTTTTGTCGATGGTGACCAGGTGAACTGTACCATTATCAAATACTCTGTCTATCTAATATGAACCCTACCATATTTTGGTCAGCTTAGCTTTGAAGTCCCTTTTGAATATTGAATTGCATAATAATTCCCAGTCTCCTTCACAGAAGACTTTCTTCTTAATGAACCAATTGTGCCAATTGGATCGCTCCTGCTGAATCAATGTTGTTTGATCCACTGCAGCTATACGTTTTTTGTCTATTTCATTTAATTGATTCATTCTACTCCTCTATGTTTCTATTACATCCAAGTTTACATCCATGGTCGTCCTCAAAGTCTTGATTTTGAATTTGATAATGAAGACAACACTCTTACCATACACCAAGTCATAGGGGGGAAACCTGTAGTATTGCGCCAAGTAGTGCGATATGCCCACAATGCTTCTAGAAACCTATCAGCCCAGTCTCTACGATGGCTTCTAACTGTTTTAGTAAGGATAAATTCAATAAATTTATTGCTACTTTCCACCTAGCCATTGGCCAAGGGATGGTAAGGTGAAGTTATCCTATGCTGAATATGGTACTTCTGTAGGAAAGCTTCAAATTTGTGTGACACAAACTGTGGCTCTCCATCTAAGATTATTTCCTTGGGTACTCCAAAACGAGTGAATATTTCCTTGTACAGGAAGTCTATTACATCCTGGTCATTGGATTTCACCAAAGCCATAGCCTCCACCCATCTTGCCATGTAGTCGGTGCAAACTAAAATGTAAGCTTCCTACTTCGAGGAAGGGTTGATAGGCTCAACAAAATCCAAGGCCCATTTGTCAAAGGGTTCAACCACCAACTGTGGTTGAAGAGGCATTTCATCCAATCAGTTAGGTTGTCCCATTCTTTGACAACTGTCACAAACCTGAACATACTTCTTGGCATCCTGAAAACTGTTGGCCAATAATAGCCCATTATTAACACCTTATGATTTGTACTTTTATCTCCAAAGTGTTCCCCACATGGCTCATCATGAAAGGCCTTCAAGATATGGAAGAATTCATCCTCCTTTACACATCTTCTGATCTCAAGATCAGAACCTGTGTAGAAAATAAGACCATCTATCCAGCAATACCTGTCATTTTTTTGAATAATTTTCCTTTTCTCTCTTTTTGACAAATGTGCCAGAAGCTTTCCTGCAGCCAAGTAGTTAGTAACATCTACATACCGATGGGAATGAGATAAAACTGCAAATAAATTTTCATATAGGAAATAATCTTCAACTGGTAAGCCATAATCACTGTTTGTAAAATGAGATAAAAAATCAGCAACAACATTTTTTTTCCAGTTCTGTCAATAATGGTAATATCCAATTCCTATAACAGTAACAGCCATCTAGTTATCCTATCATTTGTAACTTGTTTGTTCATTAAATACTTGATGGTTGAGTGGTAAGTGTGTACAAAGGTGGGATATCCAGTGATGTAGTTCCTGGATTTGTTAATGGAGTAGATAATGGCTAAAAATTCTTTCTCTGTAACAGTGTAATTGATTTCAGCAGGGGCCAAGTTTTTACTGATGTAGTAAATTGCATATGGTGCTTGACCATCTTGATGTCCCAAAACTGCTCCAATGGCAGTGTGAAAGGCATTAGAAGAAATGTGAAAAGGCAGAGAACAATTGGGTCCCCTTAAGATAGGAGTTGTAGACAGCTTCTTCTTAAGTTCATTGAACCCTGTTTGGCATGCATCATTCCAAATGAACTGTACATCCTTCATTAATAAGGTAAATAAAGGAGAAGCTAGTTTGGAAAAATTTTCTATGAACCTTCTATAATAACCAGCATGCCCTAAAAAGCTACGCACCTCCTTTTGTGTTCCAGGAGTGGGTATATTTTCAATTACCCTAATTTTGGATGGATCTACCTGGATACCATTAGCAGAGATAAAGTGCCCCAACACTACACCCTCGCTCATCATCATATGGTACTTTTCAGTGCTCAAAGATAGTTGGGTTTCCTCACAGTGCGTTAAAAACTTCTCTAAGTTTTTCGATTCCTCCTCAAATTCACTACCATATGGGGTAAATTCATCCATGAAAATATCCATATTGTCATTGACCATCTTCGAAAAGATGCCAATCACAGCTCTCTGAAAGGTGGTTGGTGTGTTGCACAAACCAAAGGGGAGAACCCTGTATGCAAAGATACCCCAGAGACAGGTGAAATTGGTCTTGCCTTGGTCCTCAGGAGCAATCTAGATTTGATTATACCTGCTAAACCCATCCAGAAAGGAGAAGAACTTCTTCCCAGACATACTTGATCAATGAAAGGAAGAGGAAAGTGGTATTTCTACGTTGCCTTGTTTAACTCTCTGTAATCTACGCAGACTCTCCATTTCTCATTCTTCTTGGGTACTATCACGAGTGGATAAACCCACTCGCTATTTGAGATAGGGTATATAAACCCTTCTTCCAAGAGCTTTTGAATTTCCTCCTTCACTATGTCCCTAAGGTTGGGGCTCATCCTTCGTTGTGGCTGGCACATAGGCCAAGAGTCACTCTTGATGTAAATGTGGTGGGTGCACATATTATAAGGGATACCCTTCATATCCGTGTACTCCCAGGAAAATTCCCCCCTTATGCTTTTTCAAGAGAGTGATCAAGCGTTCTTGTTCATTAAGAGCAAGATTGAGATTGATGTTCAATGTTTTTCCCAGGTCTATCTCAACTGGAACACTTATCGAATTTTTCAGCACTGGAATTATGTGGGTGCCATTGACTAATGTCTCCTCTGTGAGATTTTCTTGCTCTTATTCACCTAGAGTACTGTTCAGGATCTGATAAATTTGTTTGTTAACATAAGTGGGTTCACTAATGAAACTATTAATGGCATCGTCCTCTGTTTCCTCCTTGAAGGTCAAGGCCTTCCCTATTGTTAATAATGGTTGAATGCCCTCTTCTTCCTCTAGCTCCATCCATTATGGAGTTTTAGCTTCTAGATTAGGTCGAGCTAGAGGATATAAGGTAAGGTTTTTTGTTTCGGTCCCATCTGAGATGGTCATATACCTTAACCAACAATTGATGCAAGCATCTGCTGTGGCTAAACAAGGTCTTCTCAAGATCAATGGGTGTCCCCCTAGAATTGAATTGGGTTGTAAAACCAAGAAATCAGCAAGGTATTCCCATGAGTCAACTGAGATGACGAGGTCATTCAAGATTCCCTCGGGTTTGATAGTGTACCTATCAACTAGTTCTAAAATGGCAGGGGTTAGCCGAATATTGGTTAGCCAAAGTTTTTTTACAGTTTCTATGGTCATAATGTTAATAGCTACACCTAGATCTACCAACACATTTGGTATCTGTGTGTTGCCAATATGCACTATGACAGTAGGGTTCCAAGGATCATCATATTTGGTCGAGAGATTTTTTCCCATTATCAGTTCAGATAGTTTCCTTATGACATGGACAGTGGGAGGATCCCCGTGTTTTCTACTTGGTTTTCTTACACACAGGTCCCAGACTGTTTTGGCGTAAATAGGCACACCGTGGAGGGCCTGCAACAATGGAATTTTGACATATAAAATTTTCAACTTTCCTAAGAGGTTAAACTGGGGTTGTTCCACTGCTTTCTATAATGCTGGTCTTTCAGGATATGGTGGTTCTCTAATCAATGGTGTAGGTTACATTTCAATAGTTGTTTCTCTATGTGTTTCAGTCAGTGTCTCGGTAGGACTTTCATCATCCTTAATAATAGGGATTGTTGTGTGGGATGAGTACTGTTGGTTCATCCTTTCTTTAGACACAGAGGATTGAACATCCTTAATGACTACAGGCTCCACTACTCTCCCTAATCGTAAGCATATGTCATTACAGGGAACTAGAGTGATGGAGTAAGTGGGCACATTAGCAGTCTCAAACTGGTAGACTGCTTTATTGTTTGGGTTGGTGTTAGGTTGAGCAGGTAGCTATGGTCATATAGGCATATTAGGTGCAACATTGTTATGAAGTTGTAGCTGTGGCTGCTGATATTGTTGGTATTGTTGAGGATATTGTTGACGAGGGTATTGTTGGTGAGGAAACTATTGAGGAGATTGGTTATGGGGAAACTAGTTTCCTGGATGGGAGTTCCTCCACCTAGGAGACCAAGAATTCTGTTGGTTTGGTGGTTGTGTCCAAGGGGTATAGGAGTTGAAATTCTACATAGGAGGTTGAGAAGGATGCCATTGATGGTTGGAATAAGGTGAAGGGAATTGTGTATTCATGTGATGCATATTGTTCCAATTATTCATATTATTCGAAAATGGAAATGAGTCTAGATTCATACCTTGGTTTTGGGTTGCTAAGGATTTTTCTGGGAAATGAAGTAGGGTGGTTCCATGTCTGGAGTTGATTCATGCATAAATTCCTTCACTTGAGGTAGTGAGGGGCACTCCTTTGTATAATGGTTCAGTTTAGAGAGCTGGCACACTTCCACCTTGTCTAGTGGGCGCTCCTTCAGGGGATGATTCTTCCTACATCTACGGTAGAATACACCAATTGTTAGATATTCTACTGCTTTCTTCTGCTTCACCCTCAGGACATCCATTTCTGAGGAGATGGATCTCATCATCTCTATTTTTAAGTTCTCGAGAAGGTTTCCTATTTCTGCTTGGGTGGCTCCTCCATTGGATGACTTGTGTGTTCTGTCTAAGACATCTCATTCCAATTTGTCCCATTTGTTGGTCCTATAGGATCCTCTAGAATACCTTCTGCATAATTCAATAATATTTTCAAAGGATTCCTTCAAGATATCCCCCTTTCCCACCAGGTTCAACATACCTAGGCAGTCTTCCCTAATCCCAAGAAGTAGGATTATATTTAGCACATCTAACCCCATATTAATCTATCCATCCCTCTACACATTGCACATGAGCCTCTCAACAAAATATTCCAAGCTTTCTTCGTCCTTTTGTACCATCTTGAACAACTCTTCTCTTTTATCTTTAGTGTTGCAGTACTCTTGGTATTTTTCTAGGAACACCTGTTTCATTTGATCCCACGTGGTGACAATTTCACCACCCATGCTCATAAAACAACGTAGTGCTTTATTATTCAAAATAGAAGGAAAATTTTTTAACTTCTGCTCGCTGGAAGTGTAATCGTAGCTATGACAGAGGATGTCAAACTCGAAGAGGAATTCATCCAGATCCTCTATGGCCTTTCCACAAAAACAAGGTAATACTGATGGTGATATGTTTTTCATGGGGACTTGTCTAGCTGGCTGTCAAATGGGGAAATGGAGTGTAGCAACTATCCCCTCTTGCGTGGAATCACCATAATTGTGATGTTTCTCCCCCATCTCTTCTTCATGATCTTTCAGTTCACGTCTGTTATTCATATTTTTCTCTGCTCTCTCCTATCTTTTCTTCCTCTGATCATCCCACTTCTGATGAAACTGTGTCCACTCCTCCTTTGTCACCTCCTTCCTGTTAATGTGATAAATCATGTCTCAATCATCTTCTCCCACGGTGTTGACTCTATCTTCCTCCGTAGGGACACCTAAGGGTGTCACAGCTCCTCCTATGTTCTCAACTATGGAAACTGATGCTTCCACCCTGGGGGTAATTTGGATTCTTCTAATGGAGGATCCTTGATGGCGAACCCCAGTAGAGGAATTGTATTTGGCAACCAAATCACCAATGAATTTTATTCTTCCCAATTATGGATTGCTGCCACGACCTCGACCAAGTGCAATGTTAGTATTCTGGGGAGTTCTGGGGGTTCTAGGAATGTCACGATGTACTCTCCTCATATTCATGCAACCCAAAACATGAAAACTTAAAGAATGAAGAAAATGAATAGATGCAACTACTATGGTGTCTAATAATTACCTTCCCTGGCAAGGATGCCAAAATGTTGGTCTCTCTATATGCTAGTTAATTAAAACCATCATGCATAATTCTCAATATAAATTGTCAACCCATGGAAGTATTTTTATTTCAAAGATATTTCACATTGTCTGTGCTTAAACACTAAGTAGTTGATGAAATGAGTAACTTGTCCTACTTATCTATTGAGTCAAACTCCTCCCATAATTAAACTGATCTAAACTACCTATCTAAGAATTCAGAATTGCAATCACTTCCTACAACTTCAATCCAGCAATGAATGATTCATGAAATAAATATCTAGACTTACTTTTGCATCAATTTAAATCCTAATTTACTAGAACCTATACCAATCCATTGTGACTAGTTTAATCCAACCTTAATCTAGGAATAAGAAATAACAGGAATTGAATCGAACAACTCTAAGCTATAGTCTACCTAAATTAACAAAGTTGAGCAAGACAATTAATTGAAAAGAATTGAGGAAGAGCTTGATTGTTACAGATATCACACACACGCATAAATGAAAATAACCTACATAGCCGACTGCCACACCACACGGGTGCAACTTAAAGGAAATGCAATATTGAATATTCAAGGAAACACAACGATTGAACGTTATTGTTGCAACTACTAAAACAAATGCATCTAATGTAACTTCCACACCACACAACCAATTAACAAAACATCTAATTAACTCAGCGATCTCTATGAGAAGGTGGGCCTAGCCTTCAAACAGAGACATTGAAACTAACACAAGTTAAAACACAGAAATATGAAGAATCCTGCTCCATATATTAAAATGGTGGAATGAAAGTACAATCTTTGTTACAGCTCACACAGTAAAATTTGATATTTTCCAACCCCTTGCTCCGAATGATTCCCAGTACTTATACATCAACAAACGTAACCCTCACCCATTAATATCAGGCAACCATGAAGATCTATGATATTTAGGCTTCCCTGTTACATGTGTTGTTACATCTATGGGTGGAATTAAAAAAAAACAGGGAATATAGGCAATTCTGTTCCCCGAGCCAGAAAATGAATAACATAACCAATTCAAGAGATTCCCTAACGATTGCAGCTAGCTTTAAGCAGTGGCTCGTTGTTCGAGCTAATTCTGTTGCAGCCCGCGTGAAATGATGAAACTTGGTTGAATCCGTGTGTATAAATAGAACTGGTAGGTCACAGCTGGCATTGAATGCTCATTTCCTCTTTGGACCACTCAGACTGCTACACCTGTATTCTCTCACAATTTGCACTATCTTTGTAAAATCATAATTTCTTAGCATAATTTAAGAAGCAAAGTCCTGATTATAGCATTCATAACCATTAATAAGATGAAACAATAATAAATCATACCTGTGAAGATTCAGGGCTCAAGTGAGGAAAGAACGTTTGTTTGGTGCGTAGAAGGGAGTAAGACAATACAAATAGGGTATAATGGATGTGGTTGAAAAGGGACATTTTGGGACCCAACAAAATTGAAAGCAGTTCTTCTTCTGAAATTAATGGTAACTCATATAGAAATAAACACCAGTATTATTTAAGTGATAGTAGCGAGAGTAATTATCTCTCTAGAAAGAAGAAGTACAATCCCTATGAAGATATTTTAGGGGAGTTCAAAAATATTAAACCACCAACTTTTAATGGCGAAACAGAAAAAGGAGAGGAATTCGAAGCATGGTTGTATGGAATGAAAAAGTACTTTCATATATATAATTATTCAAATCAGTTAAAAGCAAGGATGGAAATATATAACTTAACTAGAAAAGATGACATCTAGTGGCAGGACATAAAATGAGTTAAGGGAATAAAAGAGAAGAATATAAACTGGAGCACTTTTAAAAAGTACTTTAAAAAGAAATTTCTGTCAAAGCAATATTACGAGGAACGAGCTAAAGAATTTTATGATTTAAGGTGGGGAACCATGAGTATGAAAGAGTTAAACAATAAATTTCTAAGCTTACTACGTTATGTACCTTATATTGTTGATGAAAAACCCAAGCTACAACGGTTTCTGAGTTTTTTACCTTTTCATATCAAGGAAAGAATTGAGTATGATAATCCCAAGACCCTTGAAGAGGCTATGCGAAAAGAAAATTTCTGCTATGATCAGAACCGCAAAAGAGAGAACATGCCATACTGGAAAACAAAAAGGACAAATAATTTTGAGCAAAAAAATAAAGGTTTCACACCTAATCGAAATTTTGGGCATAATAACTCACGTAAAATTCCTAATTGTTGATGTATTTGTAACTTCGAAATGTACTCACTTGTATATCTTATGTATTGTACCCCAATGTTTATTCCAGGAAGTATCTGTAATGTAATTCAGTCATTTCATGCCCCAATGTTCCTATCGGGAGATTCAATAATGTAAACAAGTCATGTAAAGTCATAGAGGGTAACCCTCCCTATTGTTCAAGGGTTAAAGTCCCCACAGTTGTGGGGCCCTAGGGTTATTAGACTCTCCTAGAGAAGTCATCCCTAGTGAGTTATTATCAAGTCGGGAATTAGTATAAATAGAGATTCAGCCTCTCTATTTAACACACAATCACTCACACTCAGTTGTAGCACATAACTGAGAGAGAGAAGAAGCTGAGACAAGAGAGAGAGAGACTACTGCTGCCGTGAGATCATCTTACTATTTTGGGTTTTAATTTTGGTGTTGATTCTATCTCTGAGGAAGTTGCAATGTTTTCTCCTTTATGGTTTCCCCAAGGAAAAACTTTGTGTTCATTGTTTCTTGTGTTTGATTGATGTGCTTGTTATTCTCTCATATAAGATCCTAAGATCATATTGTTGAAATAGATAAAAATCTAACATGGTATCAGAGCTAACCTGAGAAGAAGACACTATGGCGCTGCGAAAACTAGGGCTTCCTACTTTTTGGATCTCTCTCCATAGATTTTCAGCAAAATAAGGTTGGGATGACTCTCCTCTCTAGGGCACATCTTTCTGTCGAAGCAGAATTTGATTATGAGCATTTTAAGTTTTTGACCCGACACTACTGCTGGAAATTAGGGCTTTCCACATAAGTGGAATTTTTGAGTGAGCGCAGGCCTATATTGATCTACTCCTCAAAATTGAAGTTGAGATATCAAGATCAAAGTTTTTGGTCAGGCAGAACTCTGGGAAAGTCAAACCCTAATCTGCTCCTAAACTAGCTCTACAGAAATTTAGCTCTAGATCCAGTTTCGACATCTTAACCTCGTAAGATCTAAATATTTCGTATTTCCATTTGAGGTTCTCAGTTAATATGTCTCATCATACCAATATTGATGAAAATATTGAGGGATATGATAACTTCCGAGCCTGGAAGTATAGGATCTCCCTGGTCCTAGAAGAAAATGAGTTGGACTCTTACATCAATGAAGACATTCCAGTTCTAGAGGGAGATGAGGCTAAGGAATTACACAAAAATAAATTGGTTATGGCTAAGAGGATTACTGCTGATTCAATCAAGGATCACCTCATACCACATGTGTCCTCTCTAAAGACACCTAGAGTTATGTTTGATGCCATGACCAAACTATTTGAAGGGAAGAACATAAATCGGAATATGACTCTAAGAAACCAACTGAAGAATGTAAAGATCCAAAATGCGAAAACCATCTAGTCTTATTTTACAAGAGTCTCTCGGATCAAGGAACAACTTGAAGTAGTAGATGAAGAAGTGGAGAATGCATAAATTATGATGACCACCTTGAATGGCCTCCCTAGATCATGGGACTCCTTTAATCAAGGGATCCGTGCCAGAAAGAAGCTAGTCAAATTTAGTAGACTATGGGAGGAATGCTCACAAGAAGAAGCTCGGATAGTAGCTTGAGAAGAAAAGATGGGAAGCGAAGATCAAGCTCTCATAGTACACTCCAAGAGTAGCAGAACAAACTATCACAAAGGTAAGTCTTCTCACCAGAAAATTAATATTAGAAGATCTAATAAAGATGTGTCTAGAATCAGATGCTATACATGTGATGAGAAAGGACACTATGCTAGAGAATGTCCTAGAAATGAAAGTGGCTCTCACAAGAAGAAGGGAAGCAAGAAAAGACATCATGCTCACACTACAAAGGATGATGAACCTACGAGAAAGAAAGTCAAAGAAGAAAGTGATGATTCTTCTAGTGAAGAAGAATATGTTCTAATTTATACCCTCACATGCACTGTTACACATGGAAACAATGATTGCCTCATTGATAGTGGGGCTTCCAAACATATGACAGGGTTCAAGGAATCCTTTGTGAAACTATCAGAACATGAATCACCCCACAAGGTGAAACTTCGAGATAACTACCAGTATCCAATAAAAAGTAGTGGTGAATCCTCCTATAAACTAAATTCGGGAAAGTCTATGAAGATAAAGGATGTCCTATTTGTACCAAGATTAAAGAATAACCTTCTCTCCATATCTGTATTGGATGCAAAAGGCATGAGGGTTGCATTTGTAGATGGTTAAGTCCTTATGTGGCCAAAAGGAAAGACTATAGATGATGCAGTAGTGATTGGAGAACAAGAAGGATGACTATATTACAAATTAAAGGGAAATCCAGAACAGGGCCTTGGTCCATGACTCAGTAGAGCTAAATGAACTTTGGCACAGAAGGCTTGCACATGTGCACTATAGGGCACTACCACTTGCAAGAAAAGCTATTGAAGGTCTTCCAGAACTACAGGGAAAACATGATGGTGTCTGCAAAGGATGTGAAAAAGGAAAGTAACACAAAGAAGACATTTCCAAGTAGCGAGAGAAAGGAAAAAGGGATATTGGAAATCATTCACTCTAATGTATGCGGGCCAATGTCATCCAGTTCATTAAGCGGGAATGTATACTATGTTTCTTTTATTGATGATTTTTCTAGGAAGATGTGGATATACTTCTTAAATGAAAAAGATGAAGTATTCAGCAAGTTCAAGGAATTCAAAGCCTTGATCGAGAACCACATAGAAAAGAAGATCAAGACCTTTTGATCAGATAATGGTGGAGAAATCACATCAAATGAATTCAAAGAGTTATGCAAAGATTCAAGGATTAAGTGTTGGGGCGCACCTTAACGGTCCCTATTTTTGGTAACTCCGTGGTTTTTGTGGAAGTTGTAAGCGGAGTTATGACTCAAAATAGTCTTAGGGGTGTCGGGGTTGAGTAAAAATCCTGTTTTTGTAATAAACCCATAGTTTAAGTCCAGGGTTTAAGGTTCGGGGTGCCCATGGTTTAAGCCCATGGTTTTGTAATATTTGCACTATATAAATATGCACTCTTGTAAAGAAGTAAGGTTAGGATTTTTGTGTAAGAGGAATTGATGTGAAGCTAAGGCTATTTTGTACGAAAAGGTTAAGTCCCAGCTATGTGCGTGGATGACCTCTGCAGCTGTGTGCGCAGAGGCCTACAGCTGTGTGCGCGGCTTTGAGGACTTGAAGGGATCTGCAGCTAAGTGCGCAGATTAGAACTGTGGTTTTTGTAGAAAGTTGAATAAAACAAAATTATGTGGACGTAACCCCTACACTGGGGGTGAACCACGTTATATCTGGTGTCGTGGTTCTCTGTGTTGTTTCTATTGTGTTCTTTTATGCATTAATATCTATATATATCTGATAAGTAAAGATCACTGCTAGATAATAGTTTCGCTGTGAATTCCCATAAAAGGGTTGCACAAGGCACTGTTTGTTTATCTAACTGCGAAGCTAAATAAGTGAATGTTAAGCTCTGTGATTTACATTTATAATCTGTTTGAAAGCTAAAGGTACAGTAATATCCCTCTTATGCTTGCAGAAATCTGGTTTTGCGGCACCCCATAGCAGTTTCGGGTGAGACTGCAACCTGTTTGTAGGTTGTTGCCGAAAGGGCCAACTCTGTGGGTCTTTTGTTGGTGTGAAGTTAAAGGTATAAAACCCGGGTCTGCCCTATAGCCCAACAAATTGGTTTCGTTGTCGGTTGAACTCAGTATCTGCTCAAGAGGGGTTTACGTCGTACCTCGAGGGCTATGTTCTAGAGACCCTCTGTGAAGGAAATCGGTGATTGGCTTGATGAGACTTATCTGAAATTCACCGCGCAAGAGAAAAAAGATCCACGTCGTAGTGCAAACGACTTTTTACAAAGGTATGTTTTTTGTGATGTTTATGAGATTTTCTTTGGTAGTATCCACATAGAGTTGCACCAGTGGTTATCCAGGTTAACAGAGAGAAGAACGCACTTCCAAGAACGTTAGTTTATTGCTTGGACCCCCGCGAGAATTAATATACTAAAAAGGGTTAACAATGAGATATCCCGCGCTGTTGATTTCTGGACAACGCGAACCCTTGAAGCATTCGTGACGGAGTTTGCCATCAACACGAGTACCTCCTTTAGTGAAGCTGAGCAGCAGTTTTTCAAAGGACCAAGGGGTAATTTTTTGAATTCATTTAGTTTAAGAATTAAAATGCTATTAGCTGAAAAAGGTATATTGCTAATTGAATCAGACTGTTAGAGTTAGTATTACTAACCTATGTTTGCAAGTGAAAATACCTTCAATGAGCAAAGTGGTTTGCTGTGAAGTGGAAAAAGGTACAAGAGAGATTTTGGATCCTATTCCCAGGGTCAGCATACTGAGTATCCCCCTGTAAATCCCGTAGACTCCGAAGAAACCCCTTCTGTTGGAAACCCTCCGGTAACCCCGCAGCGAAGACCTATTATCCGTGAGAACCCGTCGCAGTCTGAAAGTCACCCTAGCCCGAGTACTCCTGTCGCAGGTCAGTCTACCCCAGTAAGTTTCCCCCCGCCTACTTCTAGTCCCCCTCCATCGCCCCCTAGATCCACTATGGACCATATGCATGATGACATTAAGCTACCTATTTTCAAAGGAACTGGATCAGAGGATCCAGAACAGTTCTAGTTTTTATGTGAAGTAGTATGGACTGCTAAGTCCATTATGGATCAAGATACAAAAAGAGCGCAGCTAGTTACTTCTTTCAGAGACCATGCTCTGACCTGGTTCATGAAGTTCTCCAGCACTCAGAACCATGCCTTGCCTGATATAAAAGCAGCAATGATAAAGGAATTTAAGAAGCCGAAATCAGAGTCACAGTGTATCACGGAGCTGAAAGAGATTCAGCAGAAGCGTAGAGAATCGGTGTGGGACTTTGATCAAAGATTCAAAGTTATGCTAGACCAATTAAGTTTCCCCATTGGACCTGCGCAGCACAAGGAATGGTTTATTGCAGTGTTTCTCCCACATATCAGAACTCTACTCATGCAACAGAAGGTTGCTGACCAGCAGGAGGCTCTGGAAATCGTGATGAAGCTTGAAACTGCTCCTGTCAAGTACAACTCTAGTACTACCCAGATCCAAGCGCAGTTGGAAGCAATGGCTCTAGAGATTCGCGATATGAAGAAAGAAAAAACTGGTCATGAAGAGGTTTGGTGCACACAATTTCGGACAGAAGGTCACGACAAGGAACAGTGCCCTGTGGTAAGGAATTACCTGAATACTGGTGCACCAAATCTGTTCAAACCTACTGTTCTCTATTGTGAGATCTGTCAGACAACTGGCCAGCATCGACCTGAGAATTGCTATCTGCTACAGAGGTATGTGCAAGTTCCCAAGAACCCTTACTGCAAATTCTGTACGTCCGTAGGATATAATGAAGATGAGTGTCATAGTTATGACCTCATGAGAGAACACACCTACGATGCCTATCGGGTACAAAATGAGGGACCGAGTAATGACGGCTATGGATACCATGGTGGTGCATCAAGTAGAGGTGGTTTTGGAGGCCGTGGTCGTGGTGGTATGGCTGGAAGAGGACGCGGTCAGGTGGTGTGTTATAACTGTAACCAGGCTGGACATCTGGCTCGCGATTGTCGGAACCCCACTATGACATGTCGGTATTGCCAAGCAGTAGATCATGTGATCGAGTAGTGCCCACAGTTGATAGCTAAGATTCAGGAAAGAAACAGTGCCCCTACTCAGAATCTTCAGATGATTTCATTCGAGCAGAGACTTTCCCCAGCCATTAATGTTGTTACCAGAAGTGGAGCTACGACGCATATACATCCTGCTAAGGCTTGGGTTCGTAAGGCCCCCATGAAAGTCCCCGCCTTTGATATTGAAAGAGAAAAGGAGACATTCATGGAAGCCAAGAAAGATTTTGTGGATTCTAGCCCAGCTGTAGCACCTGCGCAGCCACATCAGCAGCAGTTGCAGCTGCATGAAGCTTCGACGGATAACGTAAGTACACTATCCTCCTTTTTACAGAGTTGTCTGAAACTTTTAAGAAATCAAAATTCTTTAAGTGAATTGTAGAAATTTATTGCTTCCTGCGAACCTCAACATGGTTCTGGTCAGGAAAAACCTGTTCATAGAGTCAGAATAACTGGTAGGGAAATCAGGTTGAACGCTCAGATAGGAGAGTATGAGATGACTGATGTGATCTTGAACTTAGGGTCAAAATTCAATGTCCTAACCAAGCAGACCTGGGAACAAATGGGAAAACCTACCCTTGATTGGTCCCTTATACAGTTGAGATTAGCTAATCAGCAGAAGATTGTGCCCCTAGGATGATTTCCTAATGTTCCAGTAGATATTGATGGAGTCTGTACTATAGCAGACTTCGAAGTTATTGAGATCATTGACGACAGCAATCCCTATCTAGCCTTGTTAGGTATTGAGTGGGAAATGGCAAATGCTGTAGTTATTAACCTGAAGAAGAGACAAATGATTTTCAAAGGGAAGGAGTTGCGAGTCATCGTACCACTGGATCCTTCACAAGGAGAAAGATACACAGAACCACTCAAAAACAAAGATCAAGATGTTCTGGAGTACTTCTATAACATCACAGCGAAGGAAGAAGATTATATTGACCCCAGTGCCGAAGGTATTATGGATTGGCAGTGTGACAGCTCCTGTATGACAGACTCAGATGATGGTTTAGAGAATTGGCAGAACTGATTGTATGATCTCCATGGACACATATGTGCCAGAATTACCAAGTCTCTCAGATGGCTTACAAGAGCCTTACCCATTTTTTATGGTTTGACAGACCCAGCAGAGTTTAGTACGACATTCTCAGAACAGATGTTGGCTTCACAGACACGGGAGACTCTGGATTCAGCATTCCGTGCCACCCCAGCAAGATGGAGGGATAACCATAAGAAGTACATTCCTAGTTGGGAAGCTTGTCAGAAATATCTTCGCTTAATATCCGTGGATCAGATCCAGGAGGTGCATAGCAAGTTCGATGGGCAGAGTGGACTGCAGGAACACTTGGAGCACTATTACGAAGCATGGAAACATTTACCTCGACAGGAACATAGGCTTTTCCATGTCCAGGCAACGAACTAGTGTACGGTGGTCGGGCTTCGGCATGCTGATATGTCTGGCGACACAGAAATAACTAAGTACCAACCTGCGGGATTGAAGCTCATAGCTTGGTCGTGGAATTTGTCCGGATGTGTTGAAGGTCAATATGGTGTCGATGTTCCTTATTATGACGCAGCTGCAGACTTGGCTGCGTTGTAGCCCAAAAGATGACCATTGGAACACTGCCGATTTGGTGGCGTCGGTACTTTAATTGCCTTAATTGCCTGTCCTAATGATATCCACCGAAATCTAGTGCCGTGGAAACAGGATCTCTGTCAGATTTGGCGCCTTCAATGCACATTTATGGTAGATTTGGTTGATGGATTGTATATGAAGACACCCGGGCACGGGGAAATTGCATTTCGCATTTCCTTGAGTTTCACAATTGAACCCATGTCAGCTGATCATGAACTCCAGGACCTATTGAGAGAATTTGAACAGACAGGTCTGCAGCACATCTTCACCCCCCAACCTGAACCTGCAACCCGTGAAGGGACTCTACCAGCACCAACTCCGTCAATACAGACACGATCTGCCAGGAAACAGTTCAAGCCATAAGTTCGTTCTAAGCGAAACGAAGACCGACACAAACATTCCGGGAAAACATCAGAGGATCCTGGAATGGATCCGCCTGGTTCAGCAGAAAGCCTAATGTAAGGAGAGGAGAACATTGCACCGCAGCGGCCACCATATCTTCAGCCTATTCGACCAGGAGTTAAACCACCTCGGTAGAATGCTAAGTTCACTATATGCACCCCCTCGCTGGCCCCAGGTGTGCAGCTGGTTGGAACAATGACAGGGAAATTAGATCGGCTTAAGTATGTTGACCACGGCATAAGTGACCGTGGGAAGTTTCCACAATTCGCACCTGCCCAATACTTGCATTTCATTAAATATCAAGAAACTGGGGCGACCTTATTGGAATTAAAATAGTGGGCTGCTGGCTTGGATCTAGCTGGTTTGCTGAAAATGCTCGATGTTCCCCATTTTGGTCGCAACACACAGGTCACCATCATGGTCAAGCAGCTACTGGCGTTAGTACATGATGGCTACCTATGGATCAGCAACAATAAAATTCTTATTAATAGTGAGCTCATTCATAGGATCACAGGATTACCAATGGCAGGGCCTGATCCGGGGACAGAATTTCCCTCAAAGCACGAAGATACGAAGCTCGCACAAAGCATGAAGGAGCGCTTTGGCCTGACGAAGGGGAAACGTGGATATCACACTTCCGCGATTCAAGAACAGAACATTCATTTCACAGCTGAGCTCTTAGCATGCAAAATTATGCGAAAATGCAGACCAACTGAAGTGCCTGCCCCGGTCATCAAAATTGCTATCAACTGCGGCGAAGGCTATAGCTACAACTGGGCAGTGTATCTTGCGAAGGAATTCCTTGAAGATGCTCGCGACGCGCAGGAGAAAGGTAGGCCCTTCCACTACTCATGGTTTATTGTCCTCATCGCACTGGTAGGATGGCAAGAACCTACTGAAGCACAGTTTGCTGCTGTACCGGCACACATGCCTAGTGCAGCCAGGTACGCATCGATGTGGGCTTCCCAGGATAAAACCCACCAATAGATGACAAACTATGTATTTGCCTTTTATATGATGAGTATCTCGTATGAGATTATAAACACCCCACGGCATAGTAACGAGTTGTTCTCCTAGTTTGATGGCCCGGTCAATTTCAGGGCCGATATGCACCATATTTTTATCCAGGCTTGCGCAGGTAAGAAGCATCAATGGTTTAAGTTGCCATATGTAGTGACTAAAGATGACATCCTCGTGGTAGTATAGCAGTGGTCAGCAGAATGGTTAAAATATGCAGGAACAAAAACTAAGATTCCTATCCCTCCCGTCACCGATATGGGCGCAGGCCCCAGTCACACGTAGCAGCAAGACCCTCCCGAAGAGAGTAATGAACAAACTGAATCGCAGCAGACTGAAAGCGACTAGGGAGGAGATGGTGGAAATGAAGACGGTGAAGAAGAAGCAGATGAGTCGATTAAAACTACTTCATACCCTAATAGGAAGCACAAGTGCAAGACACCGGAAGCAGAGGAAGTAAACAAACCATAGTCCCAAAAGAAAACAAATGTGTCGAAGGACAAGAATATTGTCGAAGAGGCTGGCCTGACAAGTGAGGAGCTTGCTCAAGCTCTGTCGAAGTCCACAGAAACTCTCACCCAGAAATGGTCAGAATTTGCAGATATGCACGTACAGGCCCTCACCGGTGTAGCAAAGCACGTTTCAGAGCTGAAGGACTTAGCGGAGAAATCACTAACTGGCACTTCAGCAAGCAGTGCCCCAGTCGCCGCGCAGCCAGACCTCAGGAAATGGCCGACTAGAGATAACAAAGGACAAGTATCCAGCGCAGCTCTCATATTAATGGATGCAGCGTCTCGATCGGAGATGAGTATGCAGGTTGGAATAGATTACACTAAGCTGTCCATGATGGAGCTACATCTCTGTCAGTCCGCAATTATGAAGGAAATCCAAGAACGAGACCAATATTCGCAAAAGCAGTTGGAAAATGTCTTAAGTCAGCAGTGGGGCTTCGCAGCGCAGCTAGAGGCAGCAGAGCTGCGAAAGAGGGATGCAAAGCGTAAGCGGATTACACTGGTATTAATTTTGGATGAAACATGCCGAAGTCTTCCTGACTTTGACGTGAAGCGGGCGGAAGAACCAGAACAAAGATTAGTCCGGCTGAAGGAATACGCACAGCAGCCTTGCAGCGAAATAGAGAAGCTCAAAGCAGAACATGAGGCTCATATCTCGGAGCTTTAACTCCGCCTCACCTTGGCGAGACCACCAAAGGTTAGGGAGCAACGCCGAGCTGACATTCAGGCCTCCGCAGCAAAAATATCAAATATTGTGAGCAGCGCAGCAAAGCTGCTAGAAGACAGTGTTGAAGCCTGGACTACATTACAGGAACATCCCGAAGTTGGACAGCTGCAAGAAACCATCAGGCAACGACAGACAGAGTTGGATGCAGTAAAAGTGGCAATTAACACTCTACCGCCTATGGAGAAAATGCTCAAGGTCAAGCGAAGCAACGAACTCCAGCAAGAAATTGAGTCATGTAGGGCAAGGGCAACAGAAGTGGAAAATTCTCTGCAGCCACTTATCAGCGAATATTTCGAGTTGAGTACTGCTGTGGACACCCAAATCAAAGTGCTGAAGGAATATGATGCATTTGCACAGGAAAAGGCCAGCGAATATTCAGCCACAGTATTGCAGGAGTTGGTCGAAAAGGAGCAAGCAGTTGACAATATTATGCGCGGCCTCAACAAGCAGTACACTCTCTTCGCCGACAAAGTTCATGGACAGGAAGAACAGCAGAGTGTCCCGGGACGGGACACTGGTGAGTCTTAGGGGCCTGTTGGGGCGCACCTTAACAGTCCCTATTTTCGGTAACTCCACGGTTTTTGTGGAAGTTGTAAGCGGAGTTATGACTCAAAATAGTCTTAGGGGTGTCGGGGTTGAGTAAAAATCCTCTTTTTGTAATAAACCCATGGTTTAAGTCCAGGGTTTAGGGTTCGTGGTGCCCATGGTTTTGTAATATTTGCGCTGTATAAATATGCACTCTTGTAAAGAATAAGGTTAGGATTTTTGTGTAAGAGGAATTGATGCGAAGCTAAGGCTATTTTGTAAGAAAATGTTAAGTCCCAGCTGTGTACGTGGACGACCTCTGCAGCTGTGTACGCAGAGGGTTTTGGGTGATTAAGGAAATCTGCAGCTGTGTGCGCAGAGGCCTGCAGCTGTGTGCGCAGCTTTGAGGACTTGAAGGGATCTGCAGCTGAGTGCGCAGATCAGAACTGTGGTTTTTGTAGAAAGTTGAATAAAACACAGTTCTGTGGACGTAACCCCTACACTGGGGGTGAACCACGTTATATTTGGTGTCGTGGTTCTGTGTGTTGTTTCTATTGTGTTCTTTTATGCATTAATATCTATATATATCTGATAAGTAAAGATCACTGCTAGATAATAGTTTCGCTGTGAATTCTTAGAAAAGGGTTGCACAAGGCACTGTTTGTTTATCTAAATGCGAAGCTAAATAAGTGAATGTTAAGCTCTGTGATTTACGTTTATAATCTATTTGAAAGCTAAAGGTACAGTAATATCCCTCTTCTGCTTGCAGAAATCTAGTTCTGCAGCACCCCATAGCAGTTTCGGGTGAGACTGCAACCTGTTTGCAGGTTGTTGCCGAAAGGGCCAACTTTGTGGGTCTTTTGTTGGGCGAAGTTAAAGGTATAAAACCCAGGTATGCCCTATATCCCAACATTAAGAGGGAGTTAAACACTCCATATAATCCACAACAGAATGGGGTTGTAGAAAGGAATAATAGAAAGATCATGGAAGCTGCAAGGGCAATGCTTCATGATCAAGATCTTCCCATGCATCTATGGGCAGAAGCTGCCAGAACAGCAGTGTATGTACAGAACCGTACTCCACACAGAGTACTAGAGAAAAAGACACCTAAAGAAGTATTTTTAGGCAAGAAACCAGAGGTCAGCCATATCAAAATATTTGGTTGTCCAGTATTCATACACATTCCAAAAGAAAATAGGACAAAGTTAGATCACTCTGGAAAGAAGGGTATATTTGTGGGATATATTGAAAGCTCGAAATCTTACAGAATATACTTTCTAGGATTCAAGAAGATCGACATTAGTAGAGATGCAACATTCGATGAAGATTCATCCTACAACAAATCTAGAAAGAGACCAGTTGAAGACGCTGAAGAAATAGAAGTACCAAGAATTCCTAATACAACAATAAACAAAGAAAATCCAGAAGAGGATCGAGAAACGGAAGAACCTCAGGAATCTGTGGATCCACCTCAGGAAAAGAATCCTCACAAGAGGAAACGTTCATGGGTACGAGAGGCTATCCAAGGTGCAGAAAGATATGGGGCTCTAGAAGAAACACACAGAGAAAGAAAGAGAACTAGGTCCTGCTTCGGATATGTATCCCTATTATGTGACATCATTGATAAAGAACCTTCCAACTATGAATAAGTGACAGAGAAGAAAGAATGGAAGGATGCTATGATCGAGGAGTACTAGTTGATCACGAAGAATGATGTCTGTGATGTTGTCCCTAGAACAGAGGGGAAGTCTATTGTGACTTCCAAATGGATATACAAGATCAAGCATGCTACAGATGGTAGTATAGAGAAATATAAAGAAAGATTTCTCGCTCATGGATTCTCCCAGAAAGAAGGAATAGATTATGAAGAAACTTTTGCACCTGTATCCAGATATACTTACATCAGATCAATACTTTCTCTGGCTGCAGTAATGAAATTGAAGATACGCCATATGTATGTCATGACTGCTTTCTTGAATGGTGTAATGGAAGAGGAAGTGTATGTGGAGCAGCCACTCGGTTTTGAGACACATGACAGGGGGACTCATGTATGTAAATTAAAGAAATCCCTATACGGTTTGAAACAGGCACCCAGGGCATGGTATGGAAGAATTGACAACTTCCTATCTAGCTTGGTCTTTACTAAGAGTAAAGTAGATTCCAACCTTTACTACAAGGTTGAAGAAGGAAAACCAGTGATACTCCTACTATATGTAGATGACCTATTTGTAACTGGTATGGATGGGTTGATTGATGACACGAAGAGGAAGCTTGTTGTCGAGTTCGAGATGAAGGACGTAGGTATGATGCACTACTTTTTATGCATGGAGGTGTGGAAGAATGAAGATGGAATTTTCCTAGGACAAGGGAAGTATGCAGTAGAGATCCTGAAGAGGTTCAGGATGATGGACTGCAAGGCCATGACCACACCTATGGCATCAAGCCTGAAGCTATTGAGTGATGCTTCATCAGAAGTGGTTAATGCTACAATGTATTGTTAGATCATTAGGTCCTTGATGTACTTGACGAATACAAGACCAAATATTTGCTTTGATGTGAACACATTGAGCCAGTTCCTGATGGATCTCAGATATGTTCACTTGATTGCTGCAAAGCATATTCTGAGGTACCTAAAGGGTACTGTTGATTATGGGATCAAGTATGAGGTGAATCAGAAGATTAACCTGGAGGGTTAAGTTGATTTAGATTGGGCAGGCAGTGCCATCGATAGGAAGAGCATTTTAGGGTGTTGCTTTAGTATTGATCAGGTGTGATCTCTTGGTTTAGTAGGAAACAGTCTTGCGTGGCATTAAGTATAGATGAATTAGAGTATGTCGCAGCTTGTTCATCTAGTTGTGAAGCAGTATGGCTGAGGAAGCTACTGTCTAATTTGTTTGATATCCAGTTGGATGTTACTTGTATATATGTGGCGACAACCAGAGTTGTGTGAAGTTGTCAGAGAACCCGGTATTCCATGACAAGTCGAAGCATATCGATATCAAATATAACTATATCAGGGATATGGTGTAGAGAGGAGCAGTGAAGCTCTAGTATGTTGCGACAGATAAGCAGATAGATGATGTGTTGACCAAGCCATTAGCCAGAGTGAAGTTTGAGTACTCCAGGGAGAATCTTGTTGTTCTCCAGGTCGAGGTTCCTTCTAAGGGGAATTGATGAGTCCATGAGCCATTTTGACATGGTGAGAGGATTGGTTCCTTCCATGGTCAGATGTAAGTGCAGAGATGCTTTGATATGATTGTGGGTTGTGTTACCACATGATCAGTGTAGAGACACTCTAATTTGATTTAGGGATGTGTTCCCACGTGATCAGATATAAGTGTCGAAGACCATTCTTTGGGAGAATGGAGGCATCTGGTCAGTTACTAGGAATACTTAGCCTAGAGTTGAGATCCATTCTGGTATGACTATGGGACTTTCTCCCACATGATCAGATATAAGTGCAAATCCATTCTGATATGATTGTGGGATTGGCTCCCACATGATCAGTTGTAAGTGCAAATCCCTTCCATGGATGGTTGTAGTTGTGTCCTACCATGCCACTAGTTGTAAGTGCAGATCCCTTCCATGGATGGTAGTAGTTGTGTCCTACCATGCCACTGGTTGTAACTGCATAGCCCTTCCATGGATGGTAGTAGTTGTGTCCTACCATGCCACTGGTTGTAAGTGCAGAGCCCTTCCATGGATGGTAGTAGTTGTGTCCTACCATGCCACTAGTTATAAGTGATGGGCCCTTCCATAGATGATAGTAGGTGTGTTTTATCATGCTAATGGTTGTAATTGCTAGGCTCTTCCACAGATGATAGTAGGTGTGTCCTATCATGATGATGGTTGTAAGTGTTGGTCCTTTTCACAGATGATAGTAGGTGTGTCCTATCATGCTGGTGAATATAATTGCTGGGCGTTTCTGACATGGTTCTTGGATGTGTTCCTCCCATGGTCAGATGTGAGTTTTGGGCATGTCTTTCTGACATGGTGGTCAATGTGTTCCTCCCATGGTCAGATGTAAGTGTTGGGTGGGCCTTTCTCACATATGGTCAGATATAAGTGCTGAAGAAGATAAAAACCTACATGGAGGCTAGACCTACAACCAACATGAAAAAGGGATGGCTCTATAGAACTTCCTGTGACAAGTAGAATTGAGATAGCACCAGTGATGATCCAGATCCAGTGATGATACAAATCCAAACTTGAAGATGAAGATGACTTGATGTTGATCTAGATGATACAGAGAAGAAGACTTATGCTGATAAATTATGTCGAGAGAATACCTTCCTAGTTAAGAGGGAGTGTTGATGTATTTGTAACTTCAAAATGTATTCACTTGTATATCTTATGTATTGTACCCCGATGTTTATTTCGAGAAGTATCTGTAATGTAATTGAGTCATGTCATTCTCCAATGTTCCTATCAGGGGATTCAATCATGTAAACAAGTCATGTAAAGTCATAGAGGGTAACCCTCCCTATTGTTCAAGGGTTAAATTCCCCACAGTTGTGGAGCCCTAAGGTTATTATACTATCTTAGAGAAGTTGGCCCTAGTGAGTTATTGTCAAGTTGGGAATTAGTATAAATAAAGAGTGATCCTCTTTATTTAACACACATTCACTCACACTCAGTTGTAGCGCATAAATTAGAGAGAGAGAAGAAGCTGGGACAAGAGAGAGAGAGACTACTGCTATCGGGAGATCATCTTACTGTTTTGGGTTTTACTTTTGGTGTTGATTCTATCTCTAAGGAAGTTGCACGGTTTTCTCCTCTATGGTTTCCCCGAGGAAAAAAATTGTGTTCATTGTCTCTTGTGTTTGATTGTTGTGCTTGTTATTCTCTCATTTAATATCCTGAGATTGTGTTGTTGAAATAAATAAAAATCTAACACTAAAAAAAAAAATTCAAGGAAATAATTTAAAAAGTAACTCACAACAAAACCCTACTATCACAAGAAATAAAGAATTTACAAATAATCACAGCAACTACGTTAAAAATAGTGAACATAAGGAACAATTTAAATGTTGGGAATTCCAGGGAACTCATTATGCATCAGTCTATCCTAACAGAAACAAGACCATCAACAACATTCATACTAGTGATTTAGCAATAGGGATGCCCAAAATCAATGGAGCGCTGAAAAATAGACAGGCTGAATATCAAACTTCCATGGTGGAAGTTGAAGGTATGTTGAGTCATAAACTCATTTATATTTTAATTGACCCAGGGGATAGCCTAAGTTATGTCTCTCCTAGTTTAGTAGAGAAAATTAAAATACCAGTAGATACATTTGCAAATTCATGGCTGGTTCAATTAGCTACAGGAGCAAAAAGAAGAGTAATTGATTTTGTTAAAGACTGTACATTATTTATGAATCGGTTTGAAACTTCTGTAAAATTGAATGTACTTCCATTAGGATCGTATGATGTATTAATTGGAATGGATTGGTTATAACAACATCAAGTAGTGTTAAATTATTTTGATAAAACTTTTACCTGTTTAAATAACGAAAGCGAAACGGTCACAGTAAAAGGACCCTATAGGAAAACAACAATCATACAGATTTCTGCCTTACAAATGAAAAGGATCGTTTGAAAAGGATGTAAAGCTTTTGCTGTAACTATAAATAATGAATAACACATTAGTAAAGAAGAAAAACTAAAATTAGAAGATATACCAATCCTAAGAAGATATTCGGATGTGTTTCTAGAGGAAATTCTGGGACTTCCTCCGAAAAGAGAGTTGGATTTCACTATTGAGCTAGTACTTGGTGTGGTGCCTAGCTCAAAAAATTCTTACCGGATGAACATCTTGGATCTTAATGAACTAAAATCACAATTAAAAGAACTGATAGATAAAAATTACACGAGACCAAGTGTGTCTCCTTGGGGAGCACCAATCATTTTTGTTCAAAAGAAATACAGAACCCTGAGCTTATGCATTGATTAATGCTAGCTTAATAAGATGACAATTAAAAATAGATACCCGTTGCCCCACATAGACGATATGTTTGATCAATTTCACGGAGCAACGTATTTTCAAAAATTGACTTAAGATCCGGTTACCATCAAGTCTGGATTAAGGATGAGGATATTTTCAAGACGACTTTTAGGACCCGATATGGCCACTATGATTTTGTTGTCATGCCATTTGGGTTAACTAATGCCCCAGCAGTATTTATGTGCTTAATGAACAACGTATTACATAAATATCTAGATAAGTTTGTGGTAGTTTTTATTGATGATATTTTAATTTATTCTAAGACTAAAGAAGAACACGAGGAACATTTAAAAATCATTTTACAAGTGTTAAGGGAACATCAAATTTACACCAAGTTCAGTAAATGCGACTTATTTAAAGATAAAATACAATAATTGGGTCATGTAATAACTAAATATGGGATCTATGTTGATCCTGATAAGATAAAAACAATTAACGAATGGTCGGTCCCAAAGGACGTAACTGATGTACGGTCATTCGTGGGTATCACTGGGTATTATCAAATATTCATTGAGGGATTTTCAAGGATCGTGAATCCCATAACTTCTCTACAAAAGAAAAGAAAGAAGTTTGTATGGTATAAAAAATGTGAAGAGAGTTTTACGAAATTAAAGGGATTGTTAACTATTGCACCAATTTTAAGAATTGCAGATCCTAACAAGGACTTTGTTGTATGCACTGATGAATGCAATGATGGCCTTGCTGGAGTCTTAACTCAAGAAGGACATGTCATAGCGTACGAGTCTAGGAAACTTAAAATTCACGAGAAAAATTATGCTACTTATGATCTATAATTGGCTTCTGTGATACATGCATTAAATATGTGGCACCATCACTTGATCGGGAGAAAATTTACTTTAATGATAGATAATAAAGGTTTAAAGTATCTATTGGATCAACCAAATTTAAACACAAGGCAATCTAGGTGGCTAGCTTTCCTTTGCGAATATGATTTCAAGATCCAACATATCAAGGGGAAAGAAAATAAGGTAGTTGATGATTTGAGCAGAAACGTAAGATTAAATGTTATGGCAGCAATTAGTACTTACAAAACAAAATTAGAAGATCATCTCGAAGAAGGGGTAAAATTGGATGAAAATTACCAAAACATGCAAGCTAAAGTGGCAGAAAATGTAACTGAAAGTTTAAGTACAAGTTACAGTCTAAATGAAAAGGGGTTAATACTTTATAAAAATAGATTGTATGTACCTAACGTACCTAAAGTTAAGTTGCTAATCTTAAATGAAATACATAAAACTCCCTATTCTGGACACCCTGGTTATCAAAAGACAATAACTATGTTACAGAAAGATTATTTTTGGTCGAATATGAAAAATGAGTTGGCAGAATATATTGTTAGATGTTTTGAATGTCAGCAGGTTAAGACTGAACATGAGCATCTAGCCAGTTTATTGTAGCCGTTACAAATTCCTAGCTAGAAATGTGAAATAATCAGCATTGATTTCATCACAGGTTTGCCTAGAAATCAAAACCATAATGATTCTATAATGGTAGTTGTTGACAAACTTAGCAAGGAAACCCATTTTATACTAGTAAAAACAACTCATAAGGCTGCTACTATTGCTGAAATATTTATGAAACAAATTTTTCGTTTACATGAAATTCCAAAAGTTATAATTTGTGACAAGGACCCTAAATTCACGGGAAACTTTTGGAAATCTTTATTTAAAGGTTTAAATACTACTTTAAATTTTAGCACATCATTTCATCCGCAGACGAATGGACAGAATAAAAGGGTAAATCATATATTTGAAGATATGTTAAGGATGTATGTTAGAGAACAACCAAGTAAATGGGAGGACTACTTACACTTGGTTGAGTTTGCATACAACAACCATTACCAGGCTTCATCAAAATTCAACCCATTTGAGATTTTGTATGGCAAAAAATGTAATACTCCCATCTCATGGAGAAACCCCGTTGACAGGTTAATACTAGGACCTGAGTTATTAAAGGAAATGGAATTAACCGTGAAGAAGGTACAAGGTAATTTGAAGATTGCACAAGACAAACAAAAGAGTCAAGCAGATCTTAAACGAACTCAGAAAGAGTTCCAGGTGGGAGAACATGTTTTCATAAAGGTAAAACCTAAAAAGAGTTCTTTAAAGTTAGGGAGCCATGCTAAGCTAGCACCTAGGTACTGTGGGCCTTTCGAAATATTGTCCATAGTTGGACCAATGGCATACAAATTGGCCTTACCACCAAATCTTAAAGTTCATAATGTTTTTCATATTTTTGTTTCAAAAAGATATATACATGATGCTACTCATTTTATAAATTGGAATGATATGCAAGTGGAACCCGAAGGAGATTTTCTAGTGAAACCAGATTTTATCCTCGACAAGAGGAAGATCTTACTTCAGAATCACACCAATGGGAAGGTGAAGGTGCAATGGAAGCACCTTAGTCAAGAAGAAGCAACCTCAGAATTGGAGAGTCATATGAGAGAAACATATCTAATTTTGTTCCAAGGAAGCTCTGAAGATGATAAATAAATCAACATCAAGGACGATGTTAGACTTAAGGGGGGGTGTATGTCACGTACCCCGAATTTCAATAACATTTTATGTTTAAGAAGACATTATATTTTATTTTTCTTGTAAATTTTGAGACTATTGACCATGTGGGGTCAAGGATGTCTGTAATTAATTATGTTGAATATTTAATTAGTTAATAAATAAAAGATGAGACAAATAGCCTAAGGAGGTTGTTGAATGAGTATCCACTGGCCCACTAGGTCGAATAGAATGGGGTGAGAGCAAATTGATACATGGTAGCATCCTCAACCACTTCTAGCTATTGCAGGGGGCAACTTACCTAATTTTGTGGTCATGTTCCCCAAGAAAGTGGAACAGAGCAGGTGGCTCATTAATTGAAAAACTGACCAAAAATACCTAAGCATACATATATATATCCATCGAATTCAGCAGGGGGTTTTTGAATGATTACCTTGAGAAATTTCTGAAGATTGAGAAAGGTGCACAAGAGATTCGATGAGGGGGAAAACATAAGTGGATTGAGTGTTTAAGACTGTTTTCAAAACTAGTGCAATTTGTTAGTTAAGTTCTTTACTACCGAGGACAGAAGTAATGCTATTAAGTACTTCCATGGAGTTATAGAGGGTAATTAATCCCATTTATTCACTCACTGCTTTCATCCTAGTGTATTAGTGCACAGGCTCGGGGGTCCTAAGATCAGCATTTGAGATATCTTCAGGAAAAGGTTGGGTGGAACAAGATCCTTGGGTTGCTTGTCTCTTCTACAATTATCCAGGTTCTAAGTTGTTCTAGTTATTATCTTTAAATTTATTTTTCTAAAGTAATTTATGAATGTTCAAAATATTTCTCAAAAGTATTACTATTTATCCAGAATTTTTCATAGTAAAACTCGGTACACTATCTAGAAACAACATCATATGTTCTTATCTAGTTTTTATTATAGTATTATGGATGTTGAATAGTTAGTATTGCTCTAATTCTTCTCTATACACCTGTAGAAATTTATATACGTTATAGAAATAGATATACATTACAGAAATAGTTATAAGTTACAAAATTACATATACGTTACAAAAATATATATAAGCTACAAAAATAGACATAAGTTACATAAATAGAAATAAGTTACAGAAATATATATAAGTTACAGAAATATATGTATAGACTCCAGAAATATATTTAGGTCGCGGAATAATTAAAAAGATAAAAGAAATGTTAATAAATGTTAACTAAACAATGAATAGTTTATAGTAAATCTTGTTCTTTTGATTTTAACATTTGAAAAATGCATAATTTTCTTTATGTTATTAATTTATAACACATTTACAAATTCTAAACCAAAAATTATCTATTTTTTACTAGGACGGTCATTAAAGGTTAAGGTTCAAAACCCATGAGGTAAATTATTATTAATAATTTAATCTTTATCCATTTTTACTGTCGAAAAGCTTTTTACTTTTACCAAATTCACACAGCCAAGAGGTCATTTTCGTTTACAAAAGACTTAGGGTAAAATACATGTAAATAATTATTCATATAAAGATTTACAGCCGTAAAGATTTATGAATTCCAAAAGAAATATTAAATAGGTTTTTCCACCATTTAGTTTTTAAGTAATTTATAACCATATTAATTAAAACAGTTTCCTCATATAGAGGTCAAGAATTCGAAACCCATAAGGGTAAATCTTTTACAGGAAGTTTATAACTAATACATTTAGGATTTTCTTTTAAAAATACCAAATTTCAAACTAACTGTGTGTAAATGCTTGAGTAAATAAAAAAGACTAACTCCTATATTAATTAATCATACTTATCAGGCCAAGGCTATAAGTCCAATGGAATTAAGTATTATCCTTTAAAATATCTTTAGAGAAATTATTCTTTTTTTTTTAAACAAAACGATTTAAACCCTAACTATTTTCTCTAAATTGATAAAATAAAGTCTTAGCAACTCAATAAATTATCAACGCGGATTTATTTTCAAAACTTAGAAAATACACAAAATGTTGGAATATTTTAACATTCAAAAACCAGTAACAATATTAATTTTTTTAAATCTAAGTCACTTTTTAAACCAGTAACAGTATTAGATGGTAGCTCGACGAAGAAACCCTAAGGATAGTCATTAAAAATGATCTTACAACATCCATATTTAACCAAACAAAACTACCATCTAATACAAGTAGAATGAACACCACGATAATAAGACGTAAGCACAATCGGTACCACCGTAAACAAAGTCAATGAAGGGTGCCCCAGGATTGGAACCGAGTCTTCCCTGGGCGTTTCACACTCGTACCCTTCAGCTAAAGCATACACCTGTAGAAATTTCTATACGTTACAGAAATATATATAAGTTACATAAATACATATACGTTATAGACCAGCTATGGCCACAATCAAACAGAGATTTAAAACTGTTGCAGAACACCCGAGAAGGATGAGGGCTTGTCGGCCACTCTCCCTTTCCAAAATGAAACAACATTTGAAACAAAGAAATTTTTAGGGAAGGCTTTGATTGTGAGTGCTTAGGGTTAATGCTAAAACCCTTCTTCTAATGAGCTTTTCCCACGTGGACTCCACTAAAACCTTGAAATGTTTTCTCGGTCGGATATAGTTTGAACCTGCGATACATGGTAAAGGTAATATTGGTATATTGTTAAACATTTATATGATATGCATAATATATATGCTTAGATTAGTATATAGGTTAGGCATGGACTATATGCATAGGATAGTATACATGTTGTGCTTTGAATACGCCTAAGTTAGTTTTTGTAACATGCATTGTTATATATTCTTTCATTAGTTTATGTTTTTTATGCTTTGAAAGTATACCTAGGTTGGTGCATTTAATATACATCACATATTTATTTATATGTTAGTATATTGGCTATGCTTCAAACATATATATGCCTAAGTTAGTTTGTTTTTAGTTAGTTTCTAACTATTTTTCTTTATTAATATTAATCTTTTGTAAGCTTTAGGATTTTCCTGCTAAAGACCTTAGTTATAAAACATTGTGCATGTAATATAGTATTACATCAACTAAAATATTGTTAAAGATTATGTACAATCAATCATATAAGTTCATTTGTTCGAACAATTGAACATCACTACTAGCTCTATTTTTCTACCTAGGTGGAGTAAACCTGGTTGTAGGCCTAGGAATGCTTATACTTAGATAATCGATACATTAAATAGAGTTCAAAAATCTTTCTAGCTTACTCATTTGGTATTCCGAGCTTTAAATTTTTACATCGTAACCTGGAAGTAAATTTTTTACCTGTATGTCCTGTACAAGCATCGATTTTGCATTAGCTTTGAAAAAAGATGAGTAAGCCTCGGGATAAACTCAATACCCTTCAAAAAGAAAGAAAACAGTCTTCAGAATCATATGCATTATTACAAACAAATCAATGATCTGAATTTAAGAGTTTGAAAACTCTTTAACTCTGATAAACTTTTATTCATAACTGAAAATCTATCTAGATTGAATATGGTAATAACATGTAACTTACAAGTCAGTAAGTAATATTTTTGTAGGTTTTAGTTACAATTAACCAAGCTCTATTAATAACTAAGATATTATTTTTCATTTGATGTTTAGTCTTCATAATCTATTTGTTAACTAGACTAAAATTTAATCATTAAACTAGTGTTCTGGTTACGAGTTAGCATTTATTATCACATAAAATATTTTAAATTTTTGTGAATTTTTTCTTGGGATGTCACATATGGTATCAGAGCACACGTTCAGACACTAGGCCTAAACTGGCTCCATGCACGTAACCAAAAAGTAAGAAGAAAGTATGATTTTAATGTTGATTGTACATAAAATTTTCTGAATTAGATTTGCAGGTATGGAAGGACTTGAAGAGTATGCTAAAGAGAGGTCCTCGTTAAATGAACAAAATTATTCCGGAAAAGAACCTGTTAAAGAAGATATAACTAATAACTCATTTGAATTACTGCAAATAGTTAAGGATTTAAAAACTAAAATTGAGACTGTTAAAAAATAAAATGAGAGAATCCTAAGAGCTCAGGAGGAGCTGAATCAAATACTGCTGGAAAAGTTTCATAATGAAGAAAAGGATAAACAGATAGAATATGATATTATGTCCTATCAACGTAAGAGTAAAAGGTCAAAACATTCTAAAATTGAAAGTAGTTCTTATTCTGAAATTAATGGTAACTCATACGGAAATAAAAGCCATTATTTAAGTGACAGTAGCGAGAGTAATTATCGCTCTAGAAAGAAGAAGTACAAGCCCTATGAAGAGATTTCAAGGGAGTTCAAAAATATTAAACCACCAAATTTTAATGGAGAAATAGAAAAAGGAGAGGAAGCCAAAGCATGGTTGTCCGAAATGAAAAAGTACTTTTAGATATATAATTATTCAAATCAATAAAAAGCGAGGATGGAAATATATAACTTAACTGGAAAATACAGTATCTGGTGGAAGGACATAAAACGAGTTAAGGGCATAAAAGATAAGAATATAAATTGGAGCAGTTTTAAAAATTACTTTAAAAAGAAATTTTGGTTAGAGCAATATTATGAGGAACGAGCTAAAGAATTTTATGATTTAAGGTTGGGAACCAGGAGTATGAAAGATTTAAATAGTAAATTTTTGAGCTTACTGCGTTATGTACCTTATTTGTTGATGAAAAACCCAAGGTACAACGATTTTTGGGTTGTTTACCTTTTCATATCAAGGACAGAATTGAGTATGATAATCCCAAGACCCTTGAAGAGGTTATGCGAAAATCAAATTTCTAATATGAGCAGAACCGCAAAAGGGAGAACATGCCAAACTGGAAAACAAAAAGGACAAATAATTTTGAGCAAAGAAAGAAAGATTTCACACCTAATCAAACTTTTGGGAATAATAACTCACGTAAATTTACTAACAAAAATTTTCAAGGAAATAATTTAAAAATGAACTCACACCAAAACCCTACTGTCACAAGAAATAAATAATTTACATATAATCACAGCAACTACGTTAAAAATAATGAATGTAAGGAATAGGTAAAATGTTGGGAATTTCAAGGACCTCACTATGCATCAGTCTGTCCTAAGAGAAAGAAGACAATCAAAAACATTCATATTGTGCAAGAAGAAACAACGGTTGGTGATTTAGCAAGAGTGATGCACAGAATCAATGCAGTGCTGGAAAACAGACATGATGAATATCAGAATTCCATGGTGGAAGTTGAAGGTATGTTGAATCATAAACCCATTTCTATTTTAATTGACCCAGGGGCTAGCCTGAGTTATGTCTCTACTAGTTTAGTAGAGAAAAGTAAACTACCAGTAGAAAAATTTGCAAAGCCATGGCTGGTTCAATTAGCTACAGGAGCAAAAAGAAGAGTAATTGATTTTGTGAAAGACTGTACATTATTTATGAATCAGTTTAAAAATTTTGTAAAGTTGAATGTACTTCCATTAGGCTCCTATGATGTATTAATTGGAATGGATTGGTTAGAAAAGCATCAAATAGTGTTAAATTATTTTAATAAAATATTTACCTATTTAAATAATGAAAGCGAAACTGTCACAGTAAAAGGACTCCATAGGAAAACAACAATCAGACAGATTTTTGCCTTACAATTGAAAAGGTTTGTTCAAAAGGGATGTAAATATTTTGCTGTAACTATAACTAATGAAGAACACATTAATAAATAATTCAAACTAAAATTAGAATATATACCAATCCTGAGAGGATATTCGGATGTGTTTTCAAAGGAAATTCTGAGACTGCCTCCGAAAAGAGAGCTGGATTTCACTATTGAGATATTACCTGGTGCGGTGCCTAAATAAAAAGCTCCTTATAAGATGAGCATCGTGGATATTAATGAACTAGAATCACAATTAAAATAACTGATAGATAAAAAGTACATAATACCAAGTGTGTCTCCTTGGGGAGCACCGGTCATTTTTGTTAAAAAGAAGAACAAAACCCTGTGCTTATGCATTGATTACCGTCAGCTTAATAAGATTAGAATTAAAAATAGATACCCGTTGCCATGCATAGACGATCTGTTTTATTAGTTGCATGGAGCAACAATATTTTCAAATATTGACTTAAGATCCGGTTATCATCAAGTCCGGATTAAGGATGAGGGTATTTTCAAGATGGCGTTTAGGACTCGATATGGTCACTGTGAGTTTGTTGTCATGCCATTTGGGTTAACTAATGCCCTAGGAGTCTTTATATGTTTAATGAAAAATATATTACATAAATATCTAGATAAGTTTGTGGTATTTTTTATTGATGATATGTTAATTTATTCTAAGACTAAAGAAGAACACAAGAATAGTACCCCATGCTCGAAATATCTGTGACGAACCCCTTCATTCCCTCTGTGACCTACTTCGTCATGCATTTCACTATGACTTCTTGGCTGCTACCAGGGAGAACACCTTTGTAAACCTTGCCAAATCCTCCTTGCCCCAAAAATTTATCACCCCAAAATCTGTTGGTGGCGATGCTGAGCTCCTTGTATGTGAATCTATGGGGCCAGTACTCCTACTCCCATTCTTCGATTGTTTCCCTATTTTTTTCTCCTTTGACCAACAACACCGACCCAATCACTAGAAAGAAGATAACAAGAGCAGCCACGGTAAATCTGGCTATGAATACCGGCTTCTATCTTTTGGAATACATGTTAGCAAATGAGGGGAGATGTGACACATCGAGGGGCGACGTCGTGCCTTCGGTGGTGAAGCTCCATGCCAAAACGTAATGGTATTCCATGAAGACCCATGTGGTCGCTGAAAATCTAGTGAACATATTCTCTTCCACAACATTGTGCAGATCGATTTTAAGAGATATCAGTGGTCTTTGCGGTCTCGATAAGCCGACCAACATGATGATAACGTTGAGGCGTCTTTGAGGATGATTGTAATTGATCCAGTCCTATATGTTTCGTCAACTCTTGAGGATCAATCCATGGAAGCCATTCTACCCATCCCAATACCCAGCAGGATCTATCTGTGCTGAGATGAGGCTATTGATGTCCACACCAACGTGGTTGGCGTCTGATTCATTGAATTCAGAAACCAATATGCACCCCGAAGCAGGAGGTCTTAGGAGTGCAACAGAGAAAATATGCCAAGGCAGCATGATATACCAACATTTGATACCTAAGAAGCCATAGAAGTCGAAGGCAAAGACGCAGGGAAGGTGTATCTAATTAATGTTGGGTTTCATCTTTACAAGTGTAGAACACATGATGAGGAAGAGTGCGGTCATTTGAAATTAAAAATTCAAATTTGTTTTTCGGAAATGGTTTCAGTACAATGAAGCCACATGATATAAGTCATGAGGTGTCAGAACAATGAAGTTTCGGCATATATTTCATGCATGGTAGGCATGTTATCACTCACCATCGAACAATGCAATCAAAAATCTCTTGCCAAGAAATAGGATGTGCATGAGACTGTCATAATATGTTAGAGTCCCTGCAGCATTAAACACTCTGCTACGGGTTGCATATTAGTTTCCATGCATAGAAGACAATATGAATGTGTGATGGTAGCAACGGTTATGGTACATACCACATAATGGTTATGGTACATACCACATACTTAATTTGAGCAGTAGTTGTATCAAATCATAAAGGTTGATGTTGGAGGTTCTGATACCAATGTAGAAAACTATCCCTACCCTATCTATATTCACTAATACATTTAGGAATATTTTTCCACAAAATAATTCCACGTTTTGAACATTCATGGATTAATGCTTCATTTTTTTATCATGGCGGAAAAACCGTGGCAATATCGTCGTTTTTAATTTTCAACGAACTTTCGTCTCTATATCGATGATATATGGCTATCTAATCTGCACACTCGCAAAACTAATGTCAGATTTCAATGCCAACTCTTGGTTGTTTACACGCGGGTCAAGATGTAATGGCATTAATAGCTCTTGGTTGTTTACGCGTGGTTCAAGCTATAATGGAATTAATAATTATCCTTGTTGATTTAGAGCAGGCTTCTCTTTTTGCTGAAGCTTCACAACTCTACTCAGATTTAAAATTTTATTTTGTGTTACAAATCTATTGAGTCTGGGTGAAAGGGTACCCTGTCTGAAAGAACTGTTTTATTTATAAAAACGATCAACAAGCTGCATCAGTTGCCTCCCAATCCCTCTTTGACAAGCATACAAAGTGTCTGTGGAGTATCCAGGCTAAAAACTGAATCTTTCCATCATTGAAAGCGTAATGTGAGAATGTGCATGGAATCGTCTGTCCGTTGTACCGCCTGACTCATGCAGTTTTGACACATTTTCTATAGTTGCGATTGATTGAGCACCGATTGAGCCCATATTTCTTTATCAACCATATACAAAAATAGAGATATTAGTCATACTCTGCAACAATCATCTGGCCATAAATTCATAAAAGGTAAGCATGCATCCTTTTTTGGGGGATACAAACTAACATTAAGGCTCAAAATAACAGTTGTATTATTCGGGTCATGTACCTTATGAATGAATTTAACAACCCTGCAACTCCCTCCTTTTATTTAAACCAGATTAATTGCAACAAGAGGGTCCAGTCAACAATGACTCTAGACAATTCATTTTTTTTATAGACCCGATGCTCCACTAAGCTATTGTTTGTTGACACAGTGTTAATTGCTTTCCAAAGTAGAAGGACAACTTTCATTTGGACCATTTGGGCCACCTAGTGTTCCAATACCCAAACTATCAAGGTATCCTTGTGAGTAAATCAAAGGCCATTGCACAACACTTGTTTGGCATCAATGAAAACTTCAGTCTATTAGACACAATGCTCACTGAGAGGGGGGGGGGGTGAATCAAGGAGCTAAGGCTTCAACTCAATTTCAAATTTTTCTACCAATATTATATCATTATTTCACAATTGCTTCAACAACATATTTATCAAATAACAATATCAACTAGGAACATGTCATTCATCAATTAAACACATCTCTATCAAGACATTGCACAAGGGACACAAGATATAGTTTCGTAATATTTATATAAGTGGAGACTTCAATCTCCAATATGGGATACAACCCATAAGATGGCACCACCCACTAGAATGGTTCATTCAGCTACAACTGACTGGGATGCTATAACATCCAAACAAGATTCAACTTATCAAAAGAACAATAATTCTTTCCTCGGCTCCACCCAACCTCCCTATACAAATTCCAGATTACAAATTACAATTGATACATCACACTCTTCCAAAGTTTGCCACAAACGCACACATCAAAAATAACAATCAACAATTATTCATTCTGTACTCAGCAAGTTATTCAACATACAACTGACTATAGCCCTGTCTCAACTCTATCCATACATCATTACTATCTCATCTTCAATACTATCCACATCAACATATAGGCTTCCAAACTGTTTAATTTAACACTTAGACAAAATTGTTTTTAACTTGTAAAAACAATTTTTCTTCCACTTTGGCAGATTGATTTCTCCCTCATGTGATCACCATAAGGAAACCTACAAGCATGGATAGATAGCAATTTCAACAATGAACAATACCATATCACAAGATAAATCTGTTGACACACACACAACCTCTGGCAAGCATTTCAAAATAGCTTCTTAGCCTCGTTTGAACATCAAAACATATTTCTTCCCATTTTGGCAAACTCCTATTTCACACATGTGAACACTCTAGGGAGACCTGAAGTCATGAGCAGATGGAAAAATTACCAAATAATGGATCCATGACATTTGATAAATTTACTTGCACAAAGACAACCATTGGTGGGCATTTCTAACTAACCTCTCAAACTCCTGTTTTTAACACTTGATCAATTTTCTTTTGTTCTCACTATGCAAAATATTATTTTTCCTATTTTTGGTAGATTGATATTTTGCATATGATACCATGGTAAGACAATCTGAAGGTATGGATCGATAGTCAGTTCACCAAGGAACATGCCTATGCCACCTGATGAATTTTATCATCAAAATAACCCCTCCTTGCAGGCATTTCAAAATTCCTTTTCAATTTACTGAATCTAACACAATCAATTTTCTTATGTTCTTAAAATGCAAAATAATATTTTTCTTACTTTTGGCAGATTTATATCTTTTTCATAAAACACTCCACAGGACAATTGAGACATGGTTATATGCACCCATCCACAAGCTATATCCTAACACTTTCATATTATTTTTCTCATCATCCTATGAGATAGGGCGGGAATTTCCCTGAGGCCACTGAGGCAGTTTTTCCAGTACTGGAATAGTGCAAAATAGGTTGAAACTCTGTTTTGGCAGACCATTATCTTTGTCATCACACATCTTCTTTGATAGCTAAGACCATGGTGAGATATCCTCTTCAACAAGATGTAGGATTATAGCTTCAAATAATTTTTATCATACACCTATAAGGTACGACGGGCATTTTCCCAAGGCCACATGAGCCATTTTTTCCAGTAGTTAGACAATTTTCTTAGTCTAGTCCAATCTTCCTAAAACATTGTTTTTGTAGGTTCATAACTTATTCCTCAGCTATTTCCAAGACAATCTGAAGACATGGTCACGTACGCCAAATATCAATCTACAAGACCCCCATATGGTTTGGGCATTTTCTTCAACACAATTTGTGGCAGGAATTTTCTTAAGGCTACCTAAGCCAGTTTTCCAACACTTAGTCATTTTCCTGTTTTTCACCAAATTACCATATTTTTCCAAAATGATTGTCATTAATGTTGTCATCAATGACAATCCTATTCATCATAGTCTTCATGTTTTTCTTTATAGAAATTGGTATATAATATAATGCATTTAGAAATATACTTATATCTAATGTATTTGACAAGTTACAGTTTGGTATGGTGTAGGTAAGACAATTACTTGTCACTACAAGGATTTTTCACTATGAATGAAAATGCAAGGAAGCTTGCTCAGTTTAGAGCGGCATTAGAGGTGAGGGGAGATGGAAAATGTTATTTCCCTTTCTATGATTGTAGGGGCTTGCAAAGAAGAAGAATTTTAACAACAACCGATGAAAGACATTGTAGGGAGAAGGGGCACAACGAAGGGGGTTATGAATATCATCCCTTGGTAAGAGGTTATTCAATTTTTAATGTATTCTCTATAATAGTCATCAAGTCATGAATTTCAGTAAAATGCCTTATTGTTTTATTATATGTTCTATACACACTAATTTACTACGTTGTTTGTAAATATATAGACAATGCCCCCAAAATGTCCCCTTCCAGAGCGTTATTTGCCAAGTACTAGTAGAAATACTCATTTACAGGGAGATGAACATCTAGATCAGAATATTGAGTCTGATCAGCTTCTTAATGATGATATGGATGGAGATAACATTAGTGATACAAATCAAGAAGATGATATACATAGATTGATCCAAGACACATTTGCTCCAATGGATGAGGACAACCAGGATGATAGTCATGATGTTGATCCTCTACTCGAGAAGGCACATCAACCTCTTTATGAAGGCTCAAAACAAATCTTCTATATTCTATATTGTTGTTAGTGAACTTGAAGGTTTTGAATGGTTTATCAAACACCTGTCTCACAAAGATACTAAGGTATGTAATTTGTTAATTATTTATGTTTGCATGTTCACATGTACGTAAAGGGTTGACTTTTTTCCTATATTATTATTGTTATCTAATTTGTAAAGTATGGATGTGATATTGATGATTAATATTGTTTACATTGACTTATTCTTTTGAATTTTGTAGATTGTTAGGTGAATTTCTATTACCAACGTCAAATATTTTACCATGCACATATCGAGAGATATATGTGATTATGAAAGAATTTGGAATGGAGTATCAAGCTATTGATGCATGTCATAATGATCATATCATATACTATGGACAATATGCATTAGAAAATGAATTCCCACAATGTCAAACAAGTAGGTATCGAACCGATAAAGTGAAAAAAAGGTTCCTCACAAAGTTCTTCATTATATTCCGATAATTCCATGTCTCCAATGGTTGTTTAGGTGTCAAAGTATAGCACAGTTTATGGATTTCCATGCAAAGAATAGAAGTCAACATGGTGTTCTTTGAATGTCTACAGATGGGTCTGCCTTTAGGTGCATCGAAGAAAAGTGGCCAATTTTCAAAGAAGAACCTTGTAATGTTAAAATTTCCTTGGAAGCTGATGGTGTCAATCCATTTGGTGAGCTTCGTTCTACCTACTCAGTGTGTCTTGTTTTTGTTATAAACAATAACCTTCCTCCTTGGATGTCGGTCAAGAGAGAGCACACAATGTTGGCAATGATTGTTCCAGGTATTTAATTAATTTGTATTTTTTTACTTGAAAGTCTGATCACTAAATATTTCATTTATTTGTTTCATGTATGATACTTATGTCTTTTATATATAATGACATATAGATAAATATAATTAATCATGTATGTTAGACCAATTAGGTAACTACCAGGTTAAAGATATGAATGTATATATTGAGCCTCTTATCGATGAGTTGTTGAAGTTATGGGATGGTGTCACTATGTATGACATCTCTAGACGAATAGGGCAGAGACGATTTCAATTCCATGGAATACTTGGATGGACAATTCATGATGCTCCCGGGTTAACACATTTTTGTGGTATATTGTTACTTTCTTTTGTTCTTTAATATTATATATATCTATTGAAAATATCATGCATTATTTTAAATGGTAATTCTAATTTTCTAGACTAATCCATATATCTTGTAGGTCTTCAAACAAAGGGTAAATTTGCATGTCCATCTTGCGGTCCCAGGATAAAATCTCATCATTCAAGGTGTTTAGCAAAGGAAGTGTTTGATGAGCATAGGCACTTTCTACCTAAGAACCATAGTTATCAAACTACAAACAAAGAAAAATTCAATGGTAAAGAAGAGAATGGAAAAAAACTACAAAGAATGACACGTCACCTATGGAATTTGGAATATAATAGAAATTGTCATGGTATGCCAAATTATTGATGTATTGTTGGAATATTGGTCAATACTTAGCCAAATTTCTGAATATGAAAAATAATATTTTTCCTACTTTGGTAGATTGATTTCTTGCACATGTGACCATCATAAGGAAAACTGAAAGCATGGGTGGATAACCACTTCAACAAGGAACAGATCTATGTCACCCTATGAATTTTATTAGCACAAGAACACTGTTGAGTATGGTTGTCATTGATGTCAAAGGAGGTCATTAATGACAAAAGAAATGTTGATATGGCATGTGTGATGAGGTTGAAAAACACATGTTGGTGTCCTAATGTCTCATGATGTCATTGTTACATTCTGGTAGTAGTTGGTGACGGTATGATAATTTGTGGATTTTGACTAAGTGTTGAAAAAATACCCTAAAGCAACTGCCTTAAGAAAATGAACACCATAATTCATAAGAAGAAGAAAATTCCCTCCATGACATTCCATCCCATAGTTTGTTGAAATATCTATCTGACCATGGCCCTGGTTCTAAAAAATACTCCTTGAAGAAGAAGATACAGGTCTCCCAAAAGAAGGATTTTTGGTCAAATTAGTCAGAATTGCTTTAGGGTAATGCCTGCCATAATTTGTGGGTTGAAGAAAATGACCACACCATATGGTCATCCTGTAGGTGTATTTTTTTCTACCTGACCATGTTCTCACATTGGTTTGGTAATGCTTGAGAAAGAAGATATGGATCTGCCAAAACAGGGTTTCAACCCGTCTTACACCAAAGTTCAATCAAATGCACACTTAAAGAAAATGAAGATGATTATGGGGGTGAAAAAAACATAGGTGTGCCAAGTAAGGTGTAATACATCATCTATTAGAATTAGTTCAGGTTTTGGGTGAAATGAAAAATCCACCTCAGGTTTTGGACAAATTGTCTAAGTATGGAATTATTAGTAAAATCTGCCTAAGTGGCCTCAAGCAAATGTGTGCCACCTCTCATAGGATGATAAGAAAAAATATTTGAAAGTGATAGGCTCTATCATGTTGGTTTTTGCATCCAACCATGATTTCATCTTTCCCAAAGAGACTCTGAGGAGGAATATATCAATCTGCCAAAAGTGCCTCTCACCTTCATTTGCACTATCCCAGTAAAATGCCCGCCAAGGTTAGATGATGAGGTTGTAGGAGAGAATATTGGCATGGTTGAGTCAGTATGATATTCCTCACATTTTGGATGTCTCACTCTCCAATTTTGATGAAAATAATAAAATCACCTTGGTGACTTAGGGTTCAAAGAGATTTGTCTAAGTGCCAATACACAATTTGGAAGACCACTTTCAAATGCCTGCCAGATGTTGGGTGTATGTCAATAGGTTCATCAATTGGCATGGATTTTTATTTGTTAAAATTTCTATCCAACCATACTTTCGGGTTGACTTACAATGGTCACATATGCAAAATATCAATCTGTCAAAAGTAGGAAAAAAACTATTTTGCATATTAAGAAACACAAGAAAATTGCCTAAGTGTTGAGAACAGGATTTTGAGAGGTCGTTTGGAAATTCCTACCAAGGGATGTCCTTGTGAAAATAAATTTATCAAATGTCATGGATCAAAGGCCACCTGGACCAGTTTTCCAACACTTAGCCATGTCCAAGAATTTCTCCAAGTTTTATCTGGAAACCCTATTTTGGCAGACTTATAACTTTCTCCTCAAAAAGGATTAAGACAAACTAAGACCATGGCTAGATAACCAGTTCAACAAGATATATCCTGATATGGTGGTGTAGGAATTCTATTAAAACCATGAATTATGGCCTTCATTCTCTTAGAGTATTTTTTACTACTTTTTCATACTCAGTCAATTTCCAAAGTTTCACAAAGTTGCCATATTTTTCCAGAATGATGTCAGATTACAACACTGACTTCCTGATAGTACCAGAACACCATTATGTGTCTTTCCAGCCTCACCATACATTCCACATCATCATACTTTCCCTGTCATTACTTTCTTTTTCATTCCTTTGTCTTTCACTGACTTTACCCTGCCATCATGTCTTTGGTTATCCTCTTGTCATTCACTGAACTCCTTTGACATCAATGACAATCACATTCAACTTGTATCATATATTATATAAATCTTTGTTTTCTTTAGTGAATTATGTTCAGCGTGGTATGTACCTATATTGATTAATTAGTGTTAATTTGATTTTATTGATGTTTCATGAATGTCATTAAGGCACGAATGGGCTTCTATGAGGAATGAAAATTTAACCGATGCAATTCAGTAGGTTGCCATACTACGAGCACCTACAAATAGTTCATTTGTTTGATACAATTCATATGGGGAAGAAGGTAACCGAATTGTTATGGTGAATATTAGATGGAAGGACTGACAAAGAAAGAATTGGAAATATTTGTAGTGACATCCAAGAAGCTAATCACGCGCTGCAAAGTGTGATCATTAATTCTAATGGTGATGGACTTCAACAGAATATTAGTCTTCCTTGGTGCTTGATGGAGAAACAGAGCAATATTGTAAAAGAGGTCATCAAAAAAATTAGGCTTCCGATAGGGTTTTCATCTAACATAAAGAATATCTTAACGAAAAAGGTGATTTTGGTGGGGTTAAAACACATGACAGGCATACATTCATTAAGGTAATTGTGACTTTTTAATATATGTCCTTATTGGTATGCACTATTTTATTAATTTAATTCTCTTATTTGGAAATAAATAATAATTATGTGTTTTTTGATACAGTATGTTCTACCTTTATCTCTCCTAGACGACTTTGACAACAACATAAAACAAATTATTTATGTTCTTAGAAAATACATGAGGTAAGTAATTAATATTTTATATGGAAAATGTACTTGGTCTGTGATTTGTAGCGGAACTTATTGACATATTATGTTTTTCCTGCAAATTTTATATATGGCTTGATATTATTTTATTGCATCATTTGTAGGTGGATTTCCTCAAAATAAATCCATAAAGAAGATATAAGGTATTGGAAGAGAGAAATTCCTCGACTAATGTGTGAAATGCAACAAGATCTACCTCTAGCATTTTTCAATGCACAAGAACACTACCTCATACACCAAGTTGAGGAGAGTGAATTATGTGGACCAGTACACACAAGGTCGATGTGGATTGTGGAGAGGTAGTTGAATTTGTTGAAGAATCTTGTTAGACAAAGAGCATGTCCTAAAGGTTCTATGGTTGAGGGATATATGGTATATCAATGCATGGTGTATATTAGTGAATATCTACCTAAAATAGCAGGAAATATGAATGTGCCTTGCATTTGGCATCTCAACTCCATCAACAAATTTGAAGGGGAGGTCCTATTTAGGAAAGGTACAATGAGGACTGTGAAAGGTAATTATTAGATTTTGTAGAATTAATATATCATGTATTTTTCCAAAAAAAAATTATCATACTGATTTGTTATATTTTTATTAATCCTACATATTCAACTGTATTAAACTATGCATGTAATGATATCTAATTAATGATAGTGAATTGTTATTTTTTCATATAGTTGCTCGAGTGTGGGATGCTTTACATTTATACATTGCAAACAACCTTGATTGGATGGAGCATTGGATAGAAGATTGTGAAGAATGCTTTGGTAGGTTATCATGGGAAGGGGCCAGTGAGATGATTAAAACAACTCATCGTCAACGACATCAATTTCCTGATCTTACATCGCAAAGAGAACTTGATTTATCCTATGGTTTAAAAGATAAAAAGGAAAGTAAATTGTTTACCTGTAGTTACTTCCCATTGTTTCAATGTATTTGGTTTACTTAAGTTTTCAAATATATTTTCTAAGTCCTATATGACGTTTATTAATTGACAATATATATTTTTACTTGTCGTCAATGTTGTAGTCGAAACATCACAAGGTTATGTGGTGTAATGGTCGTAAATTTCGTATCAAGATGTTGGATGATAAAATGAAAACCCCGGATTGTGGGATAACTATAGTGTTTAAGGTCACCAATGTTTCCTCTAGAAGTGACAGACATCCAAAAGAAACTAAGAATAGGTACTATGGGAATTTGGAGGACATAATTGAGTGTGATTTTAATTCCTTTAAAATAGTTTTGTTTGAGGTGAAGTAGTACAGGCTACAAATGCATGAACCTGATCCTGAAAGAACTGTTACTAAGAATGCTAATGGATTTTCCATGGTTAATACAAGGGAATTTGAACCGGGTACAGAGCCTTATGTTCTCCCAAGTCAATGTGAGCAAGTCTCTTACTCAGAGGTACTAGGTAAAATAGGTTGGTCATACATTGTTAGATACGATCCAAGAGGAATACCAGTAAAGTATAATCATGTAGATGATGAAGATAATCATGAAGAAGAATATGATGATGATGATTCATATCAGGAGCAGGTAGCTGTAATCGATGTGTTTGATGAAGAAGTTGAAGAGGTTGATCATCCAAATGTAGTATACTATGATGTCATTGACGAGGTAGATGACTATATTAGCGAAGATTCCATTGATGATGCTGTTGATGTGAATGAGCCTTTAATGAATATGTATTCTAAACCAGATCCTAATACAGATGTTGTGTTGGATGAAGAAGAATATGATTAATGATATTTAATTGTTGAATAGTAGAGGCACGTGTTTATATATTTTATGTCATGATGATCTTTATATGTTTTTATTTCCAAATGAATTTTTTATATGTTTTTATTTCCAAAGTGCATACCCAAGAAAAGCATTGATTTGTTGTTGAAAACCTCTTTGCGGGAAGAATTTGTGAGCCTGAAAATCAGCCTCCAGGGAGAATTTGTGAGCCTGAAATACAGTACGCATGCATCACCTCACCTCTGCTCTGAACCTGGATAACCATGGCCTAAATTCAAACAGTTGCGTCCAGCATGACGAGCACAGTTGAAATGTGGGAATCCCCCTCTGCAACCCCAATTGAAGCACAATCATCCACAAATGATAGGGTAATAGTAAAAAAATTCCAAGAGAAATATGATGCATGGAGAGATGCAAAGATGTGGCCACCAGGTATGGAAACTGTCCTGAGGAAAGCAGAACTTTTCAAATTTTTGTGGGGAATGTTTAGTTATGTTGATGAGGAGATAGATGAGGCAATTTCAAAATATGATGCTGGGAATACAGAAATCATAATTTTTGCGAAGCGGGTATACCTCGACCCTGATTTGGTTTCCCGAGCTACAAATATTCCACGCAGAGGGGGAGCAATTTTAAGCTTAAGGAAAACCCTCGGATAGGATAAGAACCAGATGGCCAGTAAAATTTGTGGGCAAGAAGTAAATGTTCTGAGGAATGGTTTAAAAATGCAAGATGTCCCTCCTATAATATACAAAACTTTGATTTAGATTGTCCTTAGGACAATTCTGACTCATCACAGGGTTGACATTTCGGGTGAATGTATGTGGGTAGTGATACATTGGGTGGAAGATATACCTGTAGATATTCCTTATCTACTATCTAAGAAACTCCACTCTGCCCTACAAGAGAGCCAATTAAGGAAGGTTAAATTTAGTTTCCCAGGCACACTTCAAAAAATTATTGATTTATGTCGACCCCGTGCTACTGAAACAGAGATTGGTGATATCAACCATCATGGAAAAATATATTCGCCAAAACCACCTGTTCATAAAACATACATTAAGAAACGTAAAAGCAGGGGAATTTCCAGTACAGTCTCCTTAGCAAAACGGGGAATTAGTACAATATCCTGAGCACCATGGGGAATTACCATTACACCCTGCTGAACAGAACGAGGAATCGCTAGTACAAAGTCCTAAGAACCATGGCAAATTGCGAGTACGGTATCCTGATTTGGTCACAAATGATGAAATTCATGCTGTCGTAACTTTGAAAGAGTTTAAGGGGAATGTAGATAGAGGTCATTGGGAGGAGGTGACAGGAAACAAAATGTAACAAACTACTGCTCACTTTTCCATTCCTCAAGACATTCTTGATTGAATTCCTCCTAAACAGTTGGCAATTGAGTATGATTGTTCTTCCAAATTAGAATCAGGGGCTTCCGCTATGTATTTAGACATTGCATCATATAACTTTGATAGTAGGTACGTGTTCATCCTATATGATAAAATGGGGCATTTCAAGGAATAAGATTCCTATATATGCAATTGGGTAGAAGAGAGCTTGAGAAAAGATGACAATATTTTACAATGCCTAAAATAGATAGCAACGTTGCAAAAGATAGTTGTGGATAATCATTTTAGAGCAGACAGAATTATAAAAGGAAAATAATAAATGTTTAAATTATTAACCAAAGAAGTAGATAAACACATTGATGCTGCTGAAAAAGAAATTCAGTCCGTGAGGGTTGTGTATGAAGAGGATTTGGAAAAAGCTAATACTGAAGTGAGTGAACTCAAAGAAGAGTTGAAAAAAATACCACCTGTTCTCAATGTGCCACCAGTGAGGATAGAAATGGGTCCTTTACAGGTGCTGGAGAAGAAAATTAAAGAATATGAATAGGTAGTACAAGAATATCATTTGAAGTTGAAAGAGTGGGAGGGAAGCCATGGAAAAAAAGTTGGAGAATTAGAATCAATAATTTCCGATTTGAGAAAAAACATTTCTAGGAAAGTTGATAAGCTGAAAGGAACAAGGTTAGAAAGGATCTCTGAAACTTTAAAACTTAAAAAACAAAGTAGAGGAAAAAAAATTCCACTAAAGAAGGTGGTGAGGGTGAAGGTGAGGGTACCAAAGGAGACGATGGTAAGGGCAAGGGTAAGGGAAGAAGGAAAAATACACATATAGGTACAATGTCCTTAGAAGAGTGAGAGAATTCCTTAGCATGTCGAGAGAAGATGCTACAAGAAAGCTTCTCAGTGAGCCTTGCACTAGGTGATTTGTATGGCGCATCACCATTACATAAAGAAATGAAAGAGAAGATAGCCGGGAAAGATGCAAAAATAAGGGAGCTGGAATCAAAACTAATAGAAGGTATAAAATTTCAGCATTTGGGATGTGATATGGAAATTCAAACACTTAAATCCACAATTGTTGATTTGGAGAAGGAATTAAAAGGGCCAGTTGCTGCGATGAGTGCAATTCCCGTCCTTCCCAAGGAGACAGAGTTGAGGGAAAAAGAGCAGGAGAAAGAAATACACAATATGAAATGTGAATTTTCTGAAGTTAAAAATCAGTTGAAACATACCAGAGACAAATTGGAGGTCAAGGAAGAACAAGAATCAATGAAGTATAAGAAAAATGTGGAAATGTTGAACAAACTAATGGCGAAAAAAAATGTTTTGCATGAAAATTTAAAAAAATTTTCATAGAGAGTTAAAGAGATTGAAAAGAAATCGTAATAAGTTCCTTGTCCAACTCTAGTACAATTACTGTCTTCTACGAAAGGCAAGAGAGACAATTCAGATTTGTCTTCTGCTCAAGATGATGGATTGAAACCATCTCTGAAACATGCTAGACATGTAGAAATCAATGTATATATGTATTTATCAATAGTTAATAAAAAAATATTTGTAAGATGGATTTTTGTATTTATCGACATATAATGAAAAATTCTTTTTAGTTGGCATATATATGTATATATGTACTTAGCAAAAGTTAATGGACGGTTAATTTTTCACTGATGTGACCTCCATATGGAAAAATAAAACCATGATTGGATAAACACTTCAACAATGAAAAAATACATGGCATTTGATGAATTAATTGATACACACACATCATCTGGTGGGCATTTGAAAATAGCATTTTAAACTACAGATTTACCACTTGGACAAAATTATAAAACCCTAACTCAACATGAGGGATTTTTATTTTCACCAACTCCTAAACCAATGATACTAGATCATGTAGTACATCCCATTCAGCACAACCAAACTGATTTCCCCTTTAGACTCATCTTCTTCTGAGTTGGGTGGAAATTTTACTGGACTGGAGCAAAACAAGCCAGAGGGCACTTTTGGCATACCAGTAACTTCATCTTCAGAGAGTTTTTGGACAAAATAATGATGTGGTTAGATGCACCAATCAACACTCTAGAGACCCATACCCTCAAAACAATATAATCCATCAACTACTGGAAATGGCAGGCATTTTACTAAGGTCACTTACACATTTTTACTAGAATTTTCATACTTTTAAATATGCAAAAAAAAAAATCTTCTATTTTGGCAAATTGATATTTTCCTCATGTGGTCACCATAAGAAAAACTAACAACATGGAAATATATCTAGTTCATCAAATAACAACCCCATACCCTCAGATAAATTTATCATCATCAGGACAATCTCTGGCAGACATTTCCGTGAAGCCACTTAGGTAGTTTTTCCAGTACTGGAATAGTGCAAATATGTCTGGGAGGCACTTTTGGTAGGTTGACATCTTCCTCCTTAGAGACTCTCTCGTGAGGAAAGTGACATGGTTGTATGCTCCATACAACACTATAGAGACTCGCATTCTCAATACAGTTTTCACATCATCCTATGAGGCATGGTAGGCATTTCCTTAAGGCCACTTGGGAAGATTTAACACCAATTCCATACTTAGACAAATATCTCAATTTGGACTAATGTGCCTAAAACACCCTTTTGGAAGTTCCATAACTTTTTATTCATCTACTTCCAAGACAATTTGAAGACATAGTCAGGTAGGCCAAAGACCAATCTACAATACCCCCTTGTGTTGCGGGAATTTACTCTAACCCATAATTTAGGGTGGGCATCTTTCTAAGGCTACTTAGCCATTTTTGCATGCACCAGTGAAACACCTTGTTTTGGCAGGCCTATATCTTTCTCCTAAAGAAATATTAAATCAAACTCAAATCATGAATAGGTATCCAAACCAACTAACCATAGGATGGTACCATGATGCAGGCATTCTTTTCAAACCATGAATTGCGGTGGGCATTCTCTTAAGGCTGCTGGGAGCATTTTTTACTAAGTCTATTGGGACCAATTCTTCCTTAAATATATGTTGTAGTTTGGTGAGGCAAGTGACATGGTTGTATGCTCCATAAAACACTATAGAGACTCACATTCTCAATACATTTTTCACATCATTCTATGAGGCATGGTGGGAATTTCCTTAAAGCCACTTGGGCAGATTTAACACCAACTCCATACTTAGACAAATATCTCAATTTGGACTAATCTACCTAAAACACCCTTTTGGCAGGTCCATAACTTTTTCTTCGTCCACTTCCAAGACAACATGAATACATGGTCAGGTAGGCTGAAGACCAATCTACAATACCCCCAAGTGCTATGGACATTTACTCCAACCCATAATTTAGGGCAGGCATCTTTCTGAGGCTACTTAGCCATTTTTGCATCCACCAGTGAAACACCTTGTTTTGGCAGGCCTGTATCTTTCTCCTTGAGAAAGATTAAAGAAAAATCAAATCATAAATAGGTATCCAAACCAACCATCCATAGGATGGTACCATGGTTCGGGAATTCTTCTCAAACCGTGAATTGTGGTGGGCATTCTCTTAAGGTTGTTGGGACCAATTTTGACTAAGGCTGTCACGGACCAATTCTTCCTTAAATATATGTTGTATGTAGTTTGGTGAGGAAAGTGACATGGTTGTATTCTCCATACAACACTCTAGAGACTCACATTCTCAATACACTTTTCACATCATCTTATGAGGCATGGCAGGAATTTCCTTAAGGCCACTTGGGTAGATTTAACACCAATTCCATACTAAGACAAATTTCTCAATTTGGTCTAATCTACCTAAAACACCCTTTTCGCAGTTCCATAAATTTTTCTTCATCCACTTCCAAGACAATCTGAACACATGTCCAGGTAGGCCGAAGACCAATCTACAAGACCCTCATGTGCTGCGGGCATTTACTCTAAACCATAATTTAGGGCAGGCATCTTTCTGAGGCTACTTAACCATTTTTGCATCCATCGGTGAAACACCCTAGTTTGGCAAGCCTGTATCTTTCTCCTCAAGAAAGATTAAAGAAAACTCAAATCATGAATAGGTATCCAAACCAACCAGCCATAGGATGGTACCATGGTGTGGGCATTCTTCTCAAACCATGAATTGTGGCGGGCATTCTCTTAAGGTTGCTGGGACCAATTTTGACTAAGGTTGTGGACCAATTCTTCCTTAAATATATGTTGTAGTTTGGTGAGGAAAGTGACATGGTTCTATGCTCCATACAATGCTCTAGAGAGTCACATTTTCAATACATTTTTCACATCATCCTATGAGGCATGCCAGGCATTTCCTTAAGGCCTCTTGGGCAGATTTAACACCAATTCCATACTCAGACAAATTTTTCAATTTGGTCTAATCTGCCTAAAACACCCTTTTGGAAGTGTTGGCAGTTAGCAAAAACCCCTTCATTTTTCATTAAGATGAAGGGGGATCAGCTCTCTTTTATGATTTACCTTCAAAGATTATAAAAGAGTGCCTTCAGAATCCTCGATTCTGAAGGTACTCTCAATTGTAGAAGAGTCAAGTGACATATTAGAAGTTTATAAAAACATTTTCATAAACTTGATAATTAGCAGCTGTCAGTTTCATGAATTTTATATATAAACAATTCCATCATTAATTAATTTATTTGATTATATATGATTGGTTTAAGAGATTCAAAAGGATAGTATGCTAATTGGGGTTTAAACAAAACATATTTTGAATTTGTTTGGGGTTTGGTATTGATAAGATATTATAAGTTCTTAAAATCCCTAGAACTAAAGGCGATTTGTTAATTAAAATTCTTATTATACCTAAAAGTTCACATTTCATATGTAACTTGATATCATATCATGACTTTGTAAAATTGTATATATATAGAGCTAGTGAAAATACAAATAAATAAATATCATTTTGAAAGTTTCATGTAAATATAACCACAATAGTTTGTAAGCTTTATATCCTATCCAATTTGGTTTTGGAACATTAATGGTGGGGATTTCGTAAAGTTTTAAAACTATGAAACTTTATGTATATACATGATTTAAGTGTTAATTCGGATCATTAGTTAGTTATATTTCAAGAACATTAGGGTTTAATATTTTAACACTATATCCTCGTGTTAATAAACATGACCACCTTTCACGGGTAATCTGGAGTAAATCATCAATTGACCATTTTCATACATGACCCATATCGCTAATAAATAACACCTGTTACTTGGATCGCTGTGTCAGTATGAATATTTGGTTAACACCTTTCGTTTTAATTGATAGCTGTAAATATAATAATGAAATCGTATCAGTTAATTTAGTGTTATATATGACTGATAACCATTCCATTCATGATGATGTACAAGCTCATCATGCCAGACTACATGTAATTAATGTCTTGATTTATGATTCATGAATCGAATGATCTCTTATATGAAGAATTGGTTAAGAGTTACAGTTAATCGTGGCTAGTCCTCCATTTATCTGGTTGTTGTGTTAATCATCTCCAAATCTAGTTAAAATGGCCAAAGTTGGAGCTCTCATCTCTGTCAGGTATGAAGCATGTGAGGATTTGACATTTCGCGTGATGCCTTTTACCTGGGTGCCTATCCCTTCCCTCTTCACAACTCCATTCATTTCAAATCGTAACCAGGGTAGTAGTGAGGAAGCTATGGCTCCTCTTAGTTGTTTTGAAATTTCAGGACCATAGCTTGTTGAAGCCGATGAGAAAGCTGCCCTGTTATTTGAAAAGATTGGATGGGGTCAGTTCTTCAAGAGCTTTAGTGGCCATAACATGGAGGTTACTAAACAGTTTGCTTTGAGTTTGAAAGAAAATGTAGCACATATTGGGGATTTCAAGTTTATCATTGACGAAGATAAAATTGCAGAGGCTACGAAGATTCCACAAACTGGAGAGCGATGGTTTAAAGGTGGGAAAGTGAATAAGAAGAAGTGCCAATCCTTGCTATTGCCCTTGCAAGCTAGTGCAAAAATGAAGATTGGGGTTTTGGTTAAGTTTCTAAAGCCAGAATGACGAGCATTCTATGAGATCTTGGTCAGGTACGTACCATTTGATGGACGATTTTCTCACCTGCATTATTATCACCTATGACTATTGTTAGCATTAAAAGGCTGTAAACTTAATCTTCCATTTTACCTATTGCAAAGTCTAAAGAAAATGTCGCATTCAGTTCAAACTACCATAGGTAATCCTGATAGAAGTCTATTCCATCATGGTCTAGTCAAAATTATAATACAACATCAACTGTCTCTTAATTGTAAATCGTGGGATGAGTTTTTGATTGAGTGTCAATTAGGGCCCACTCAATTTTGGCCAAACCCTCCCCCAAAGACCCATAGGAAACAAAAGGCTACAGTAAAATCCGAAGTTGGTAATGTTCATGAGGCTGAATCAAAGGATAAAGAGCTTCAGGAATCCAATCCACATATGAATACTTGTATCAGTGATGATGGGGTCGGGAATGTAGCTCCCTGTTATGCTAAAACAACCTTGAACCAATCCTCATCTGACAAACGTTGTAGTACACCTACAAAGGTAGAGGGCAAGTTAACCAAAAATGAAGCTGTTAATGCTATTAATGATGAAAACCCCTCTGAGCTATATACCCCTCGTAAATATCGTGATGATTCCATGCGTAAACTAGAGCAGTTAGCATAGGTATGTTGTGATAAAGGGGGTTTTGAATCAAAATGTCTTGGGTTTAATCGCACAAGAAGAATTACTAGAAGCATGAATAATACACCTACAGCCTCTATTCCTATGGCCACTCAACAGAGTACTCAGCCAGTGATTGTCCATCTTGAGAATGATGTTCCATCATTGGTTCCCAAAACTACTCATATGGATGAACCTACTCATATAGAGAATAATAGTGAAAATTTGGTTAAAGACATTACAGAGTCGGGTAAGGAAAAAGCTGCTCCATCGTGTATGGACGTCTATGGTTTAGGCCCCGAGCCATCTTTTATGAGATTTCCATCGCCTGTTCAAGATATAGATAATCTCGATTCTTCCCAGGCAGTTGATTCATGCCATGACAAGGAAGAAGAAACTCTCCAACAGGTCCTTGACAGGGTGTATGAGACTAAAATTGCTGAATTGAAACATGAACTGAAGGAGTGCCGAGCAAGCGCCGCCTTGAAATACGAGGATAATAAGACATTTAAGGCCGAATTATTGAACTGGATTAATAGGTGGAAAGAGATGAACATCAAGAAAAACCAATACAAGAAAGAAAAAAAATCAATGATAGGTACAAACCAACATTTGCTCGAACAAGTAGAACAACAAAAGATAGTAATCATCAGGCTCAAAGCCAAACTCTCTGAGGCTAGGAGAATGATTAATTTACAAAGCAGATCCTGATGATTGTTTCTATTTTCAGTTATATGGTTTATCTCTCTGTCAACAGGTAATAAAAGCTTTTTTGTGCATGCCTGTAAAATCACAGATTTTACAAGCACGCATATAACTTATGGTTTCTTTTGTTATTTCTGTTAAAATTGGTTTTAATGAGATTCTTTTGTTTGTTTAAACAGGTGGGCATGTTATCCCTATCCTCTACCGGTTCAGAATATTTTGGATTTCAGTTGGGAAACGTTGATGTTTATTGAAGACTAGAATTTCGACACAGCCACAAATATGCCAGTTCCTTTAAACCAACAAATGTTTCAGGCTAGTTGTTTTTTTATTGTTATCTTCAAGTGACAAGTGTTTGTTGAAGAGAGTCAATGCTCTTTGATAGTGATAGGACTCCTATAGTATTGCATACAGCATTTATGGAAAACTAAATCGAAATACTAGGGGTATTATATAAACTGGTAATTTTTATGAGAGAGGGGATGGAGTGACTAAAGAGAAACATATTTGAAATATTATTTTGATACTAGTTTTGTTCTTGATTGGAGTTTTATCTTTGGAAGTGGAATGTGACTGGAAATCCTCAGACTAATATCATTGATCGATATTATTTTGGATACTCTTTTTTCTATTTCAGTATATAATCTTCTACTTATAATATTAATGCAGTATACTTGGTTTTGCGTGTATTGATTATGTGATATTACACTTTGTCAACATGATATTGTATTTGAATTAGTATGTTATTATAGTTGAATTAATTAGTGTTTCTACTGAAAATTCAGGATATAATGATATATATATTTATGTCTATTTGATCTCATTTGTATTTTTGCGATGATTTCATACTAAACATTATCTCTTATTCAAATATTTAATGTTCTTTATTAGTTGTTAATTAAATAGACATTTCAGAAAATTCGAAGTAATTGCTTATTTTAGTTTCTCTGTCAAGTTATTTTATAGCAAAATGATTTAGTGTGGATGGTTTAAATATTTTCATTTAGATCTTACTCCTTATCTTTCTGTTCATCATTATATTAATTAATAATTAATATAATATTCAAAATCACTCTCAGCTGAGATAGGATAGATAGGATAGTTTAGTTAGTGTTATTATAGTATAGTTTACATTTAACAGTTGTTAAATAGAATTTGTGTAATTTTAGAATCACTTTAATAGTATTTTAAAATTTAGAGTATTAAATATAAAACCCTCCAAAATTGAAGACTTTCCTTAAGAAAGCAATTGTAGGATAACTTAGGTAGTTGAAAACTAATTTTAGGGTTTATTTAGATAGAAATAACATTAAGATAGATTTTTACTGAATTTTAGTTTCTCCTTAAGAGAAAAATTCAGTTGGTAGCAGTACCATAACCTGCGAGATTTTGCTATTCCAAACACACCGAAAGCTGCTTTAGGCTGATTGTGTGGGCATAATCTCCTTGTTGGCCTAGGTCAGAAAATCAGGCCAACAAATGGCGCTAGAAGGAGGGTGTGTTAATGAGTAATGGCAGGTGAAACTAATGAAAAATTTTCAACCAGTCAACATCCTCCAGAATTCAGTAGATCACCGTTTATAGAAACTGTTAGGAGCATCCTCGAACGTGATCCTATCACATCTCCATTTACTCCTGAACAAAGTACTCAAACTTTAGAAGAATCACGAAATATTCTTACGAGAGCATATGCTAATCAACTTGGTTTATCTCCAATAGATTATGGTCTACCTAGACAACAGTGACATAATCCGCAATTGAACATAGTTACTCAAGATTTGGAAGTAGTTGATAGCACTCCACGTCATCAGATTGAAAGTCATTGGAGACAAACTACTCAAACAAACACTGCTAGAAGGCGGTTTTGATCAGCCACCTTCTCCTCCAGAATCACCACCTGATAGTCCAAGATCATCCAGTTCAGGGAGTTCCTTAGATTCTGAGAGAAGCCTTATGGCAGGAAACGTACCTGTGGGAGGAGGAGGTAATCCTCCACCTAATCCACAACTCCCTTGGCTGAGAACAACTGTTGTAGCTGTCCCTGGTATACAAAATCCTTTTCCTAAACACTCAGATGAACTTCTTCCTAAGTTTAACCTAGATGACAAAGAACCTGCAGAAGTGCATGTAGACAAATCCATGTTAGTTGTTCAAACCATGAACGTTCAGCATGAAGATGTGGTTTGTCGATTGTTTCCTCTAACTTTTGAAGGAAGAGACTCTACTTGGTACTTTTCATTAGTACAGGGATCGATCACAATTGGGGTGAATTTAATAAAGTTTTTTTAGATAAATTTGGGGAAGATAAAACGCCTGCTCTTTTATCTCTAGAGTTATCTCGGATTAAAATGGAGCCTAAAGAAAGAATTAAAGATTTTAACTAGAGGTTTCTAACATTAAAAAATAAAATTCCAGTTGCTTCTCAACCACCCGAGGATATAATTATTGAAAATTATACTTCAGCTTTACCAAAATATTCTGGGATGTTTGTTAAGAGAGCTGGGAAAACAATGTTAGTAGAAAATTTTGAGGAAGCCAATAAAGTCGAGAAGGATTCTATGTCCTATGAACCAGATAGAAGCGGGAAATCTGATACTTTCCCTCGTAGGAAGATTGAAAAACTTAATTCAAAAAAAGATAAATCATTTGATATAGAACAGCTACAAAATGCTATTCGGGCATTAACCAATGAAGTTGTAGGATTAAAGAAAACCAATTCTGAAGCTTCTCCTTCTAGGGGATATTTCAGAAATCAGTTTAGACAAAATCAGAATACAAATAATAAAAATACACCACCTGACATAGCAGCAAATGAAGAGATTTTTAATACAATTTGAGCTTTTTTATCTTTATCTGAGACTCCTTCTAATCAAGAAATAACTGAAAATAAAGAAGAAGAGGAATCAGAAGATGATGAAGGATCAGAAGAACCTCAACAAGTTAACGGTCATTTTTGGGACAACCTTGTAAAAGAATATGAGAGTAGAAGTCCACCTACAGTACAACATGCCTATAATACTCGTAGTAGAACATTTGCAAACACTACTGGAGCTTCGTCAAGTTCTACTCCAAATAATGACAACAACAATTCACAACCTAATAAACAAACTCAACCTAGAAAACAGACTCACTCAACCAAAATTAGCCAACCCATTCAAAATGCTCCAAAATTAGATTTACAATATGATATAATTGAAGATTTAAAGAAGACACGTGCAAACATCAGTATGTATGACCTTCTTCAAATGTACCCAATGCCTAACAGTCATGTTATAAATCCTGCCATGAGTTCAATTATTCCTAATGCGAAACAAAATGTTGCTGCAAACAATTCTAATGATGATTTAACAGCAACTGATAAAGGAAGAGAAACGGGTGATAAAGCCTCGCTTATAGGTAAGAATTCTAAATCAACCACACCTCCATTCTTACTTACCTTTGAGATTTTCAATAGGAATGTCCATAATTGCATGGTAGACTTGGGAGCATCCTCCAATGTGATGCCTTTATCAGTATACAAAAGGTTGAATGGGAAATATGTTCCATCAAATTCACAAATAACTCAATTGGACAGGACAAATGTGAAGGTTGTAGGGGAGATGAAAGATGTTTTAGTCAGGATTGCTTGTAACCCTTCAGTTTATCAAATTATAGATATTGTTGTTGCAGATATTCCTGATGCATATGGGATATTTTTAAGTAGAAATTGGTCTCAACAATTGAATGGATTCTTTGCCACGGATTGGTCAACATTATGGTTACCTAAGAATGGGAAGTCAAATCAAATAAAGATAAATAGAGAAAGATATATGAAACATACTGTGACTGAACTACATGATCCTAGCAAACCTGTTTTATTTTCAGATTGCATTATGGGAAATTACATGTATGAATTGGGATTTGGTAATTTTAAAGGTGAACATTCTGCTTTTTCTGAAAATGAACAACAATCAGAAATTAGAAATGTGACATCTATTTCTCCTAACTCTTCGTTCAAGGAAATTATTAATGATGTAGATAATCTTAATATTGTAAATATTATAGAAAGTAAAGTAGTTGTTAATAGTTCCACTTGGACTCTATATTTTGATGGTGCAAAATCTAAAGAAGGAGTCGGAGCTGGTTTCCTACTGGTAAACCCCCGGGGAAATAAAACATGTATAGCTTGTAGGATGGAATTTAATTGTACAAACAATACTATGGAATATGAAGCTTTAATACAGGGTTTGAAAAAAGAAATTGATTTGGATATCAAAGAGTTAATTGCATACGGTGATTCCGAAATCATCATCAGACAGGTTCGTAACTCCATTCATTGCCTTTCTGAACATTTACAAAATTATCAACGAGAGGTATGGAACCTTATTTCGCATTTTGATGCATTTAACATAATTTTTGTTCCAAGAAGTCAAAATCAAGAAGCAAATTTATTGGCAAATGTAGCATCAAAACTAATTATGTCAGAAAATCTTACACCAGATTTCTTTTCAGTTGAATTGATTTTCAGGCCTTCTATACCAAATAATATTTTTAATTGGCGTGTATTTGATAATGATGTGTAGGTGCTGAATTTTCTGATGAATGCGGATACCTTTAAAGATTCAGCCATTGATGAAGTTACTCATGACGAAAATCTGCGGGATTTTTCAGTAATAAATGATTTTTGTTCAGTTGAAAAAGCTTTTGAAAAGGTAAAACCAGTCCCTAATTCAGTATTAAGATTAGAAAAGTTCTTTGATATTCAAGATAAATTCAGATCTGTCCCTAACTATAAAACTAATAGATCTCAAATGAGGTATGAAAGCATAAATTTAGGAATAGAACTAAACCCCCAAACCATAAATCTAGGAGTAGATTGCAACCCCGCAGAAAAAATAGCATTTATAAAATTGTTTAAGGAATTCAAGGATGTCTTTGCTTGGACACATGATGACCTGAAAACCTTCAATACACAAGTCATGCAACACATAATTCCAATTAAATAGGAGTCAAAACCTTTTCAACAAAAGCTAACGAAATATCACCCGTCACTAGAACCAACAATTAAGAAGGAACTAAATAAATTGTTAGCTGTCAAGATTATTTTTCCCATCAGACATACTCAGTGGGTAGCCAACCTAGTTCCGGTCAGGAAGAAAAACAGAGATATTAGGTTATGTGTAGATTTTAGAAATCTTAATAAGTCTTCTAAAAAGGATAATTACCCAGTTCCTCCCATGGAACAAATTCTTCAAAAGGTGTCTAGGTCTGAGATACTGTCACCCCTTGATGGTTTCTCAGGATACAACCAAATATTAGTTTCCCCAGATGATCAATTGAAAACGGCTTTTAGAACTCCATGGGGAACATATGCTTACCACAAGATTCCCTTTGGGTTAATCAATGTTGGGGCAACCTTTCAGCGAGCAATGGATATTGCTTTTAGAGGCTTAATTAACCATTCAGTCATTGTCTATTTGGATGACGTTACTTTATATTCTAAACATCGACCTGATCATATTAATCATCTTAGAAAGGTATTTGAACGATGCAAAAAATTTGGAATATCCTTAAATCCTAAAAAAACAATATTTGCTGTCTCAGAAGGTATTTTATTAGGTTGTGTGGTTTCAAAACATGGAATCATGATTGACCCTGCACGAACCCAAGCCATTTCAAAAATAACTTACCCTTCTAGCAAGAAAGCAATGCAATCATTTCTCGGTAAAATAAATTTTGTTAGGAGATTCATTCCCAGTTTCTCTGAAATCATTCGTCCATTGCAGAAAATGATTAAGAAAGACGCTATTTTTAATTGGGGACAAACTAAAAAAAGAGTCATTTCAGAAAATTTTAGAAGCCATTTCATAAGATCCTAGCCTTCTAAGCCTAGATTTTAACAAATATTTCATATTGTATACTTTTGCTTCTGATATTTCATATGCAGCAGTTTTAACCCAATTAAATTAGCAAAATAACGAAGTACCAATATCCTTCATGAGTTCAAATTTTAAAGGTGTCGAGCTAAATTACCATGAGGTTGATAAGCAAGCTTTTGCTGTTTTTAAAGCTGTCAAACATTTTCGTCCATATTTATTGAAATCTAAAACGAAAATAATAGTCCCTTATTCCTCGGTCAGAAATTTGTTAGTGCAAAAAGATTTAGGTGAGAAAAGGGCACCTTGGATGACATCCCTTCAAGAGTATGACTTAGAAATTAAACCCTCAACGATAGTCAAAGGTCAAGGATTATGTAAATTAGCTGCTGAAGCTGCTCATCTACCTAATGATAAAGCTAAAACTGTCATTGATGAGGTTTTACTTACCAAAGAAATCTATTTTTATCCTCCACCACAAGATTCCTAGTATACAAACATAAGAATACTTTTGGAAAGAGGGACTGCCCCTGATTACCTAGAACCAAGGAAGAAAAGAGCACTTATATTGAAATCTGCTCCTTATTTATTAATTGATAATGTCATTTTTCAGAGAAATTTCGACGGAGTATTGCTTCGATGTCTAAACAAATATGAAACGGAAGTAATTCTGAAGGAGTTACATTCTGGACCAACAGGAGATCATTTTGGTGGAGAAACTACTGTGCATAAAATTCTTAGGGCTGGCTATTATTGGCCTATCTTATTTTGAGATTGCTATGCTTTTGTCAGAAAATGCCAGGAATGTCAACTTGCTGTGGGAAGGATTAAGAAACCTGCTTTTACTTTACAATTAGTTTCAGTAGAAAGACCCTTTCAGCAATGGGGTATTGATATAATAGGGCCAATAAATCCTCCCTCATCTAAACAACACAAGTATATAATAACTACAACTGATTATTTTACTCGTTGGGCAGAAGCTGCACCATTAAGGGTTGTAAATACCAATCAGGTTATATTATTTTTAGAATCTTTTATCATAACAAGATTTGGTGTTCCAGACTCCCTTGTCTTTGATAATGCTTCATATTTTTCATCAGTTGAGTTAACTCAATTTGCTTTAGAGAAGGGAATAAGAATCAGGTATTCAGCTAACTACCATCCTCATGGAAATGGCTTAGCCGAATCAACAAACAAAAATTTATTGAAAATTCTCAAAAGAACTATTTCAGTTCACCATCGTGATTGGCATACAGAATTAGTCAATGCTCTTTGGGTAGACAGAGTAACTTCTAAGGCTGCGATAGGTAACTCACCCTTCTTCTTAGTATATGGAACTGAAGCTATTTTACCACCAAATTTATTTTTACCTTCCTTACAGTTAGCTCAGTCTGTTCAAGATGAAGATTGTCCAGCAATGGAAAAGAGAATTAATACTTTGTTAAATATTGAGGAAGAAAGAGGAAAGTCAAAACAACACTTTACAAAACATCAACAAATTGTGAAGTCTTGGTTTGACCAATCCTTTAGTTCCAATCGAGAATTTCATGTGGGAGACTTAGTTTTAAAATGGGATAAAGTTCATGAGGAAAAAGGAGATCATACTAAGTTTCAGAAGCTTTGGTTGGGTCCCTTTGTTATTGCTGAGAAGATAGGTCCAAGTACCTTTCAATTGCAAACATTAGAAGGTCAGTTTGAAACATTTCCAGTGAATGGACTAATCCTGAAAAAATATTTCTGTTAATATTTTAGGTTTTAAAATGTATATAATTTGTTCGTTGTTTGTAAATAACTTTATATTTTGTATAAACTGATTTACATTTTTGAAGGATGATGATGAATTCATAAGTCTTATGAAACTTTTTCCGCTATTTGCAACCAGTTTTGATTATGTTAGTCAAATATTTCAGACTGTCAAATTTTTATATATAATCAATCAGTAATATTTAGATGTCAACTGAAGAAATAAATGTAAATAAATAAATCTTCTAGTTGAAAAAGAGTCAATTTGCTCGTTAGCTTGAAAATTATGATACTGGACTAAAATCTTTTAAAAATTTGTTCAAGATGATCAAAGTTTCTTAAATCTATACAAAACCTATCATTATTTTATTTTTAAGTATTACTCAAATTATTCTTCACCTTTTTATTTTTATAAAAGTTGGTATAGATTATTAATGTCCTTTTCAAAGCTTGTACTTTGAAAAAACTTTTACAGATCTTTACCATCAGTCTTCAAAATTATTTACAATCTGAAAATTTTTAGAATTTGTTCCAGGCAATAAAATGCTAAAATGAGAGACGGAAAGTCTTAGTAATAAGCCGATCCGATCAGAATCATAAATATCACTAGTATGACATTATTAGGAAACTAGTAATGGATTTTGGTTTAAAAAACCAAGAGATAAGGGGTCTTATCACGAGCTAGCTGATTCATTTTCTGGTGATATTAATGAATGACATTACCATTTGGTCACCATGCTGGGTAATGATATCTCATTTTATAAAATTAAAAGTTCAAATTTAGTAAAGAAAACATAATTTTTGATTGAAGAATAGGAGGTCTCATCACGAGCCGGCCTAATCATGATCATCAGTGTTGTCTAGAATAAGTTCATTTCTGATCACCAGGGTGATGGCTTTTGGTTTAAAAAATCAAGAGACAAGAGGTCTCATCATGAGCCGGCTTGCTTATTCTAGACATCTCTCATGAATGATACTATCACATTGGGATACCATACCTAGATAGTAGTCTTCCATCAGAATTACTGTTTAAAAAAAAAGAAACGAAAATAAAATTATTATGTTTATGGAACAGATTCTGGAAAGTTTTCGGAAAAGTAGATTTCTATATCCTATACTGATGGTGCAGGTTATTTTTACTATGAAGTACTTTGTTTCGATCAAGATATTTTTGAGTTTATCTTTAACAAGATCTATATTTCAAAAGATAGAATATTTCTGAGTTATACTTATTAATATGATAAAAATAATGGTTTTTATTCCGATAAAGAATTTTTGATTGTTTTCAATAAGTTTTAAGATTTGGTTTATATCATTTATAAGTTGTATGAGCAGAGATAACTGGTTCGCCCAGGCCATTTCCATTTGTTGGCAGTCAGCAACAACCCCTTCATTTTTCATTAAGATGAAGGGGGATCAGCTCTCTTTTATGATTTACCTTCAAAGATTATAAAAGAGTGCCTTCAGAATCCTCGATTCTGAAGGTACTCTCAATTGTAGAAGAGTCAAGTGACATATTGGAAGTTTATGAAAACATTTTCATAAACTTGATAATTAGCAGCTGTCAGTTTCATGAATTTTATATATAAACAATTCCATCATTAATTAATTTATTTGATTATATATGATTGATTTAAGAGATTCAAAAGGATAGTATGCTAATTGGGGTTTAAAGAAAACATATTTTGAATTTGTTTGGGGTTTGGTATTGATAAGATATTATAAGTTCTTGAAATCCCTAGAACTAAAGGCGATTTGTTAATTAAAATTCTTATTAGACCTAAAAGTTCACATTTCATATGTAACTTAATATCATATCATGACTTTGTAAAATTGTATATATATAGAGCTAGTGAAAATACAAATAAATAAATATCATTTTGAAAGTTTCATGTAAATATAACCATAATAGTTTATAAGCTTTATATCCTATCCAATCTGGTTTTGGAAAATTAATGGTGGGGATTTCGTAAAGTTTTAAAACTATGAAACTTTATGTATATACATGATTTAAGTGTTAATTTGGATCATTAGTTAGTTATATTTCAAGAACATTAGGGTTTACTATTTTAACACTATATCATCATGTTAATAAACATGACCACCTTTCACGGGTAATCTAGAGTAAATCATCAATTCACCATTTTCATACATGACCCATATCGCTAATAAATAACACCTGTTACTTGGATCGCTGCGTCGGTATGAAGATTTGGTTAACACCTTTCGTTTTAATTGACAGCTGTAAATGTAATAATGAAATCGTATCAGTTAATTTAGTGTTATATATGACTTATAACCATTCCATTCATGATGTTGTATGAGCTCATCATGCCAGACTACATGTAGTTAATGTCTTGATTTATGATTCATGAATCAAATGATATCTGATATGAATAATTGGTTAAGAGTTACAGTTAGTCGTGGCTAGTCCTCCATTTATCTAGTTGTTGTGTTAATCATCTCCAAATATGGTTAAAATGGCCAAAGTTGGAGCCCTCATCTCTGTCAGGTATGAAGCATGTGAGGATTTGACATTTTGCATGATGTCTTTTACCTGGGTGCCTATCCCTTCCCTCTTCACAACTCCAGTCATTTCAAATCGTAACGAGGGTAGTAGTGAGGAAGCTATGGCTCCGCTTAGTCATTTTGAAATTTCAGGACCAGAGCTTGTTGAAGCCGATGAGAAAGCTTCCCTGTTATTTGAAAAGATTGGATGGGTTCAGTTCTTCAGGAGCTTTAGTGACCATAACGTGGAGGTTACTAAACAGTTTGCTTTGAGTTTGAAAGAAAACGTAGCACAAATTGGGGATTTCAAGTTTATCATTGACGAAGATAAAATTGCAGAGGCTACGAAGATTCCACAAACTGGAGAGCGATGGTTTAAAGGTGGGAAAGTGAATAAGAAGAAGTGCCAGTCCTTGCTGTTGCCCTTGCCAGCTAGTGCAAAACTGAAGATTAGGGTTTCGGTTAAGTTTCTAAAGCCAGAATGGTGAGCATTCTATGAGATCTTGGTCAGGTACGTATCATGTGATGGACGATTTTCTCACCTGCATTATTATCACCTACGACTACTGTTAGAATTAAAAGGCTGTAAACTTAATCTTCCATTTTACCTATTGCAAAGTCTGAAGAAAATGTCGCATTCAGTTCAAACTACCATAGTTAATCCTGATAGAAGTCTATTCCATCATGGTCTAGTCAAAATTATAATACAGCATCAACTGTCTCTTAATTGTAAATCATGGGATGAGTTTTTTATTGAGTGTCAATTAGGGCCGACTCAATATTGGCCAAACCCTCCCCCAAACACCCGTAGGAAACGAAAGGCTACAGTAAAATCCGAAGTTGGTAATGTTCATGAGGCTGAATCAAAGGATAAAGAGCTTCAGGAATCCAATCCACCTATGAATACTTGTATCAGTGATGATGGGGTCAGGAATGTAGCTCCCTGTTATGCTGAAACAACATTGAATCAATCCTCATCTAACAAACGTTGTAGTACACCTGCAAAGACAGAGGGAAAGTTAACCAAAAATGAAGCTGTTAATGTTGTTAATGATGAAAACCCCTCTGAGCTATATACCCCTCGTAAATATGGTTATGAGTCCATGCGTAAACTAGAGCAGTTGACACAGGTATGTTGTGACAAAGGGGGTTTTGAATCAAAAGGTACTAGGTTTAATCACACGAGAAGAATTACTAGAATCATGAATAATACACCTATAGCCTCTGTTCCTATGGCCACTCAACAGAGTACTTAGCCAGTGATTGTCCATCTTGAGGACGATGTTCCATCATTGGTTCCCGAAACTACTCATATGGATGAACCTACTCATATAGAGAATAATAGTGAAAAATTGGTTAAAGACATTACAGAGTCAGGTAAGGCAGAAGCTGCTCCATCATGTATGGACGTATATGGTTTAGGCCCCGAGCCATCTTTTATGAGATTTCCATCGCCTGGTCAAGATATAGATAATCTTTATTCTTCCCAGGTAGCTGATTCGTGCCATGACAACGAAGAAGAAACTCTCCAACAGGGCCTTGACAGGGTGTATGAGACTAAAATTGTTGAATTGAAACATGAACTAAAGGAGTGTCGAGCAAGCGCCGCCTTGAAAGACGAGGAGAATAAGACATTTAAGGCCGAATTATTGAACTGGATTAATAGGTGGAAAGAGATGAACATCAAGAAAAACCAATACAAGAAAGCAAAAAAAATCAATGATAGGTACAAACCAACATTTGCTCGAACAAGTAGAACAACAGAAGATAGTAATCATCAGGCTCAAAGCCAAACTCTCTGAGGCCAAGAGAATGACTAATTTACAAAGTAGATCCTGATGATTGTTTCTATTTTCAGTTATATGGTTTATCTCTCTATCAACAGGTAATAAAATCTTTTTTGTGCATGCCTGTAAAATCTGTGATTTTATAGGCACGCATATAACTTATGGTTTCTTTTGTTATTTTTGTTAAAATTGGTTTTCATGAGATTCTTTTGTTTGTTTAAACAGGTGGGCATGTTATCGCTATCCTCTGTCGGTTCAGAATATTTTGGATTTCAGTTGGGAGACGTTGATGTTTATTGAAGACTGGAATTTTGACACAGCCACGAATATGCCGGTTCCTTTAAACCAGCAAATGTTTCAAGCTAGTTGTTTTTTTATTGTTATCTTCTAGTGACAAGTGTCTGTTGAAGAGAGTCGATGCTCTTTGATAGTGATAGGACTCCTATAGTATTGCATACATCATTTATGGAAAACTGAATCGAAAGACTAGGGGTATTATATAAACTCGTAATTTTTATGAGAGAGGGGATGGAGTGACTGAAGAGAAACATATTTGAAATATTATTTTGATACTAGTTTTGTTCCTGACTGCAGTTTTATCTTTGGAAGTGGAATGTGACTGGAAATCCTCAGACTGATATCGTTGATCGGTATTATTTTGAATACTCTTTTTTCTATTTCAGTATATAATCTTCTACTTATAATATTAATGCAGTATACTTGGTTATGCTTGTATTGATTATGTGATATTACACTTTGTCAACACGATATTGTATTTGAATTAGTATGTTATTATAGTTGAATTAATTAGTGTTTCTACTGAAATTCAAGATATAATGATATATATATTTATGTCTGTTTGATCTCATTTGTATTTTTGTGATGATTTCATACTAAATATTATCTCTTATTCAAATATTTAATGTTGTTTATTAGTTGTTAATTAATTAGGCATTTCAGAAAATTCGAAGTAATTGCTTATTTCAGTTTCTCTGTCAAGTTATTTTATAGTAGAATGATTTGGTGTGGATGGTTTAAATATTTTCATTTAGATCTTACTCCTTATCTTTCTGTTCATCATTATATTAATTAATAATTAATATAATATTCAAAATCGCTCTCAGCTGAGATAGGATAGATAGGATAGTTTAGTTAGTGTTATTATAGTATAGTTTACATTTAACAGTTGTTAAATAGAATTTGTGTAATTTTAGAATCATTTTAATAGTCTTTTAAAATTTAGAGTATTAAATATAAAACCCTCCAAAATCGAAGACTTTCCTTAAGAAAGCAATTGTAGGATAACTTAGGTAGTTGAAAACTAATTTTAGGGTTTATTTAGATAGAAATAACATTAAGATAGATTTTTACTAAATTTTAGTTTCCACTTAAGAGAAAAATTCAGTTGGTAGTAGCACCATAACCTACGAGATTTTGCTATTCCAAACACACCGGAAGCTACTTTAAGTTGATTGTGTGGGCATAATCTCCTTGTTGGCCTAGGTCAGAAAATCAGGCCAACAGGCAGGTCCATAACTTTTTCTTTGTCCACTTCCAACACAATCTGAAGACATGGTCAGGTAGGCCGAAGACCAATCTACAAGACCCCCATGTTCTATGGGAATTTACTCTAGGGAGGGCATCTTTCTGAGGCTACTTAGCCATTTTTGCATCCATTGGTGAAAAACCCTATTTTGGGAAGCATGTATCTTTCTCCTCAAGAAATATTAAAAAAAACTTAAATCATGAATAGGTATCTAAAACAACTAGCTATAGGACAGTACCATGGTGCGGGAATTCTTCTCAAACCATGAATTGTGGCGGGCATTCTCTTAAGGCTGTTGGGACCAATTTTGACCACATTTCTGAAAATTTTCCTAATGGAAGGGTGGATTTTGTATAGTTGGGTGGTCTCATTTTTTTTTCATATCAACCTTGGTAATTTCGGCATGGAAACCTGAGTTAAACTCTATTGTTGTATTTTTTCTTCAAGAGTTTTTTACCTTGGATATTTTAGGGTTTGATCTAACTTGGGCAATGCAAGTATGGTTGCTACTGGAGCGATGGTTCATTCTTGTTCACGAGGTGGTGTCTTAGCTATCTTTCTCCCACAACTACAATTGTTTCAAGTAAGTGATTTTCTTTTCCTTATGAGAATTGTAAATTGTAATGTGTAAACCTAAAATATTTTCTTTGGATTTTGGATTTTATGAATTTATCTATGAAAATGAGGGTTGTTGTTATGCATCCCCAAGTTCTATTTTTCATCCTTGCATGCATGTGATATACAATGAGTAATGCTAATTGAATATATACATATCAACAACAACCACAAGCCCCATTATCATGATAAAGATGAGGGAAACTCAATGTATGAAAATGGAAACCACTTGTAACTCAATAGGTAGTAAGCTAATTGGTGGCTAATTTAGAGAGGGATCTCTCACTATTTACAGAGTTTTCATACACAAGATATTGAATCGATAAAAGACAAGTCAAAAGGTTATATTTCTGAATAGAACAAGTTTGTTTTTATAAAGTCTGGTGGGACGATCATGGAGGGGACCATTGGGCAATGGAGTCAACAATCTGGTCTGAAATATGTTGCAGGAGGTAAGGAATCATGAAAAATTATGAATAGAGGCAAGATAGTGATCCATCCTTCAATATGGAGATATTTAGCAGTTGATTAGCATAAAGGAGAAAACAGTCCATCACACAGAGCACGTAACCAGGGTGAATTCTACATGACTTTAGAATAAAATGTTCGAAAATGTTTAAACAATGGGCCGAGAGCATACAAGACGAATTCTAGACCATATACACTAATACTCAAACATGAAAAGCAAATACAAACTGGAACATTCACGTAAATAAGTTACTTATTGAAGAAAAAGACAACACAGGAATCTCTTCCATGAAAGGATTATCATTCCTCTACAATTTTATTCATATCTGGAAAGCTTGAAACATGTTACAATGGAGAGCCTCTGATCTTGAAAATTCCCAACCCTTCTCCCCTCTGTGGGGAGAAATTTATACTATCTCAGTCCTCGAGGCTAATCCTCTAAACATGACATGAAACTGTTTACAGTTGTAATCAACTACTAACAACTTAGAGCATGGTGCTACTGGAAAAATTTACATATATTAAAATAGAAATTAATATATATGGAGCTAATGTGCGTGCTCGATCTGGATGGCAGCACGTTGCTTCTTTTTTTGAGCTTGCAGGTCGTGAAAATGATGTTAAGGATGCTTCTGATGACTCACTAATTACTAGGCTCGACCACTCATCTATCTGTCGAATTAGCAACATGTCCTTCCCTAGGTGTGTGTAATTTCATGCTCAAAGGCACCTTTTCTGCATGGTTTCCAGACTGGAAAAGGAGTTTATATCCTTTCCATGACTTGCCTTTTCTATAACCCCCCTCTGTCGTGGTAATACTGTTGTATGATGGGACTTGGAGAAGGGAAGCTTTGTAATCCCCACCTCCCATGGTGTGGATTATCCTACAGGTCTTACAATGGGGGTGTCTTCCACCTCCTCACCACCTCAGAAAAATTTGGGAATTAGAGTTCGCAAATGAGGCGATGAAGAGTTTGGACACTCGCCACCCCAGCATGAGCATTTGCTCCTACTGGTTGCCGCTGAATATGGTCACCATGTATTGGGACTTTGGAAGCCATGATTTATGCCAAGGTTTCTATGGAGACACACTCAAGATAGGAAAACCCAGGCACCGTGCAGCCGAATGTACAGCTATCCGAAAACATTCAAAGTGCTTCACATTTAGGCCCCGATGGTTGGCGCTTTCCTGGTGTGAAAAAAAAGGGCGACGGATGAGCGTGGAATCAAGCTCACCAACCATCAACACCCCGAGACTAAAAAGCTTCTCAAAGCATATCACCATTTCAACTCTTTCATAATTCTCGGAATCTCTTAGCAGAATAACACTTCGAGCATTATCTCTAATTACTGATTCATCTTATGCATCTTAATCAGCCTGGGAAGGTGGTGTTTATATAGGGTGATGAAGATGAAGATGGAATATGAGATGACTGGTCAGTATAATGGTAGCATGAGTGGACATGTGGGTAGGTATCTCTATTTTTTGTCGAGAATCCTGTCATGCCGCCTCCTTTGATGCTGCATTGATGTCCACATGGATCGCGGTGTTTGGACATGACATTATTTTCCTTTTCACTTACGCTGATGGTGGTGTTCGGAACAGTTTCGGCTAGCCGCATCCCTTTGCTTCATGTAGAGGTTAGGTTCATCGCTTCAAAGATCTGAACTTCATGATCTCCCATTGATTTCTATGCAAGCCACGTGTCGGATCTCTGGAGTCGGAAGGCTGGTGAATCAGTGATTCTTTGGACATGATCTTCACCTAAGGCATGTCACAAATGGCATCAAGGGATATGATTATTGGTCATCTCGTATGTGAGGACATCCCTTTTGTACCAGACCTGACCATGACACCACCTTTACCAGGTTGAACGGCTCCAGAGTCGTCAGGGATCAAATTTGAAGGGCAAGTCTCATTTTACTTTGAAGGGCTATGAGAAATTGAACCCTTCAATGTTGAAATTTAAAAATAAATCATTCTTTTCATTTGAAAATTTAAGTGTTAAAAAAAATTTAATTATTTATTAAAAACATTGTATAGAAAAAAAATGACAATAAGAAGAAATCCCAAGTGATTCAACATTTACATGGAATTAGTGAGGTAAACCATGTACATATGATTTATCACTTCCAGATTCTTTTTATGGGGATTACTCAAGAGTTAGTATAGAGTAGGAGAGACTAAAATAAAGGTTGAGAATGAATAACATGTAAAGGTGATGGAATATGAGATTAGGAAAAAGCCCATTTAGAAAGAGATTGATGCACTTGTTTTGTTAATGCGAACATAGCCATAACCATTAGGAGTATTGGTTTTTTGCATTGCATGTTCTTTGGCCTATTTCTTTTTTGAAGGGAAATGTTTGTTTACTATCATGCTAGAGTGATTAGAGTAGTTGATAACTACTCGCAACCTTATTTGAATGCATACTATAGAATTAGGGGTGAAAGTAGGCTCATGGGGTACTAAAGTTTATTTCTGTCTAGAATTGTTTTGAGAAGAGCTCCACTATTAGAACTACTATGTTACAAGGCCAAAATAGATCAGGGATCAAATCCCTAACATTAATAACAAACTAAAAAGATGATCTTTGTCCAGTGCCAATGTATCCACCTAAAACTAGTGTACTTCTAACATTGTACATCCCTGGGAGATTTAAAATTGTTGATCCTTGTTGTGACCACTTGATCATTTCGATAACCAATGGTTTGAATAAGCGACATAAAAGTAAAAAAATTAGAATAATAACTTTTCCATGACATTTTACCTTACCTGTTTTGAAATGAACTTTTCCACATGCTATTAAAAGCGTTGCATTATTATCTTTCCAGCTAAATAAGTTTTTTAGGATACACATTTCCATTAATAGAAAAAAAAAGTTACAAATACCATCACAAAGCTAATTGATATGTTTGTCCATATGGACAGAGTTCATGAGTAACTAGCCATTCAATTTCAAACTCCACCTAATCCCTAAGGATCGTCTTCACCATAATAAACCTAAGTATTAGAAGACTTGAAAATTTATCTTTCAAACTTTAGTATTGAGTCTATTAACATATAGATGTCAAATTAGAGGGATTGAAAAGGATTCTCATTTCTCTTTTCAAAACTCGACGCATATAATTTTTTTTCAAACACATTGAAAAAAGTATCCTTCAAACTTCAATGTGGATCTTACTAGTATTTGGATCGCACACGAGAAGAAGTTTAAGAGGGATTCCACACTTATATTTTTAAATTTTCATCTTATATTTATGTGAAAAGGTTAGAAAAAAAACAAGGACTATTATATACTATAATCTCTTTGTGAACCTTATAGATTCAAAAATGTTATTTTGACAAAAAAAACATATTTACAATCTCTTCTCTTAAATTCTAGGTTGATAGGTTTGAGGAGTGGTATCCAAGGTAATTGTAGACTCCATTTGATATGTTGACATCACGAACCTTTATCAAGGTTCATCATCAATACAATGAGTCAAATTTTCCAACAAATATCAAGTATTTAAAAAAAAAATTGTTATATTATGGTTTATGGACTTCGGATTCCCACAACACTAATTGTAAATCAGAAATGAAAAGAAAAGAATTGCCACCACCTAAATGTTTTACGAGAAACAACTATTTATTCAACCTCTCAGAGCCCACAAGATATGGCTATAATGCACACTAGATTATTGTGTGGAAACATATAATTCAAAACTCTATGGCCTTCACACGATGCATATTGGAAACCATTGCGGCATATTCTGCCATTCATGTCATGGAGCAAGATCTCATACAAATATAGAGACACGTGCAGATAAATAATTATTATTATTTTAGCTAATGAAATTCATTACATATATAGAGTGGTCTATACTTTCCCGATCCATGGAGAATATAGTTTATTGAAGTTAGATAAGGGACAACTCTGTTGGGTCGGTGAAAAATTTGGTCGTTAGGTCATTAATAAAATAAGCCAATGGAATTTGGAAGGACCTTTGAATGGAGGATTGATTCCGCTCAATGGCGTCTCTGTTGGTCAAGTGCGGTTGCGCCTGTCGAAAAGAAAAACACCAGAATGTAAACCTAATGCTTTCAAGGAGCAAATTTTTATATCAACCCTAAATTCAACAACTATTTTTAGAATTGAATCATATCCTCCCTAGATGCTGAATTCAAAGTGATCAAACAAAAGCCCCAATTTTAGGTGGATTATGGATAGTCTCTGACATGTCTGGAGACTTTTAGAGATCATTCGTTGTTTCAAGGGAACTCAGGGTGCAGATCAGAGAGCCTACAGAAGGAATAGGAGGAAGAAGAAGAGGACTCAAGTCAAAAGGTGATGTGAGTGAGGAGGGGAGACATAATAGGGGAGATCAACACTATCAACATGAATTGCTTGATTTGGGGAGATCAATATCAATTGTCGATCTCTAAACTACCTTCATCGGGACCGCTCAACCTTGAGAACTTTAACATTCTCCTAACCCTTTTTCATTTGAACGAGTGAGCAACTTCTCACCCATTGATCCACCCAACATCTTGTTCCGACCGTAGATCTTCGCAGCCCCTACCACTTTCCGTTGATCGACTGTAGATGTTGATTAGGAAGAGGGAGATGACGATGATGATCATGATGATGATGATGATGATGATGAAGATGAAGATGATGATGATGATGAAGATGAAGATGATGATGATGAAGATGATGACGATGATGATCAATGATGGTGGTGGTGATGACGACGACAAAAATGATGATGATGATGATGAGGGAGAGGATGAGGACAATGATGAAGAGGATGAGGATGATAAGGATGATGATGATGTCTAGGATGAGGATGATGAAGATTATGATCACGATTATCATGATTATCATGATGATGATTAGGATGAGGATGATGATGATGATGATGATGTCGATGATGAAGATGAAGATGATGATGATGGTGATGGTGATGATGATGAATATGCTGATGAAGATGATGATGAAGATGAAGATGTGATGACAACATCTTTACTTTGGTCTTCATGAAATTGTTCTGAGTTTCGCCAACATTATAATAGAATGGTTATGAGTGATTATTCACTCCTACAAAGAATGCACTTTATGGAACTACCAAACTGCTCAGTTTGAATCTTCCTCTTTTAAGACAACAGACCAAGTCCATAAGTCTTGATTCTTAATGTGCACAAATCTAAGAACAGTAGGCTTCACAGAGCCCAAAAAGTTGTATTTTTTTCTACTACTTCCTCGGATTATATTGAATTTTCAGATTAGTCCTTGGAATGGGTGTTAGGAGCAATCCTTAATTTTTCACTCAACTAGTTTCTCCCCCTATCATGTATACGTCTTCATTCACTGAGCTCCCCCTAAAATTTTGATGATGAAGATGATGACGAATTTGATGATGATGGTGAAGATGATGACGATGATAATGAAAATGATGATCATGATGATCATGATGATCATGATAATGGAGATGCTGATGAATTGGATGACGATGATGTTTATGATGAATATGATGATGAAGATGAAGATGCTGATGATGATGACGACGAATATGACGATGATGATGATCAAGATGATGATGGTGATAATGAAGACATTGATGATGAAGATGATGATTATGATGATGATGATAAAGAAGATGAAGATGATGAAGAAGATTGTGATGACGATGATGACGATGCTGATGATGATGACTATGAAGATGATGATGATGATATTGATGAAGACAATGAAGATGATGGTGATGAAGATGACAATGATGAGGATGAGGATAATGATGATGATTATCATCGTTGTCATCACAATCATCTTCATTGTCTTCATCATCATCATCATCATCATCATCATCATTATCGTCATCATTATTGTGTTCATCCTTGAAGGGACATATGTATCGAATCTCACTATAAGAAATACAAATAATGACAAAATCCTAGTTAAATTAAATTAAAATAAATTAAACTATAGTAAATTAAAAACATAGAGTTTTTTAACTATAATTAATTTAAAATGAAACAAAATATAAAATATGCAAATAAAAAAACCCAAAATAAACTAAACAAAAGATAAATATGCAAAATCAAAAAACAAAACAAAACACCAAATATAAAATATGCAAATAATCAAACAAAAAAAGTAGAATTCAAAAACACCCACGCACTAGCTCATTAGAATTCAAAAACGCCCGCATGGGATCTGCTCTGGCTCCCATTTGAGGGTTTTCGATTTTGAACTTTCACTAAAGGATCTGGAACATGCTATGATGTTTTTTTTATAGGAAGGGTGGGTGAAGTACTTTTCCTATTAGCGCATCATCCACTCCTTTCGCATGTGATCCCATGCTTCTAGAACCACTTTCCCCACCTCCAGAATGGCAACAATGTTTAGACCTTCATGTATGTTTCCTTCTATGTTTTTCTTGATTACCTATTGTGTTTTTATTTTATTCATGGTTTTTTTCGTTGTTGTGGATGTGGTGGAGATGAAATGGCTCAAATATCCTTGCAAGCATGAAGCATGAGCTGTCCATGTGAACTTGGGAAATTCAATGTGAGAAATAAAACCAACAGTTATCGAGGAAAAGGAGAAAGGGAATGAGATATTTTAATGCTGCCATGCCTGTATTTGCTTGTTCTGAGATATTTTGACAATATGCCTAAATGGAATGTGGTGGTTTTGTGGATCTATATGATTGCAGGGTATTCTCTAAATGGGAAATATGAAGAGGCTCTCAAGATGTGTTGGCAAGTGTTAATGATGGGGATGAGGCCGAATGATTTACTTTCTTGACAGCTTCTAATTTGTGCAAACATCATGGCTTATCATCAGGGTAAGAAAGTTCATATCCTCACCATAAAATATGGATTTGATTCATATGATTTTGTGGGTATTTATCTAGTTGGCATGCCTGCAAAATGTGGGTTTGTTTCTAGTTTTGTTCATTCCTTTTGGGCATCATGTCAAAATTCCCATGAATTGACAGTTCAAAGCTAGACTGTGAATGTTTTTAATAGGATATGTAAGTGGCTATTGTGTTAATTATAATACAATAACTGGTGCTCAGTGGACTCAAAAACCCAATTCTCTTAGGTGCCAAGATAAATCCATGCCATGTTTTTTCTTTAAAGGGCCACCAGGTATTCTATTTGAGAGGAATCTATGTTGGTTGTTACCATTTCAGCAACCATTTCAAAAAAAATCCTGTAACAACCCTATATCAACACACTTCCACTTGATGCCTACAGTATGCAATAAACTGCAAACTATCAAACTTTGACAGCCCTCCCTACCTACAACCATAGTAACACCGAACTGAATCAAAGGTTAACTATTAGTTGGATGGTGATATTGTTTAAGAGAGATAAATAAAATTTGAAAATTTAAATTATTTGCATAGCTACAATTATAGAACATACATTTGGTGGTTGTCCTATATTGCTAAGAATAGTGTTCAAGGTTTGGAGTGGTGTGGTTTACATTGAATGCAAAACTAAAACTCTTATACACCTTACATTGGTAACCTTCACTACTGCTATAAAATTGTCATAATTAGAACTATCATACTATATTATTGTTGCTATATTTATATGAGTCCTCATACTTGAATGGAAGGTTATTAGTTGGTTAAATACTGCGATTGAATTGTATATGGTTACACGGCTAATGATCTCTCGTATGCTAAAGTGATACTGGATGACCTTGCTACTAATTCCATATGTCTTGAATTGAATACATTGACTTGATATCATTTACATTTGCATATATGAGCACTAAATCAACTTAGTATGTCTTCTTCATTCATAGAAGTGATTGATTGAAAGGCACTGGTCACTAATACAATTGTGTAGAAGATATAGTTGTTTAGCCTTGTAATTAAATAGAAAGAAGGTTCCCTGCAACCAAATGTATTTTCCATGGCACTAGAGTCCATGGCTAAGTTTCCGGAAAGGCCAGAATAGGTTCCGTGCCATGAACATTTTGGTACAGAAATGTGTGGTAGAGACTAGAAATGTGTTACCAGTTACCACTACCAGCCATAAAGACAGGTCCAACAAAAACATGTTTCTACAGCTGGAAAATAATTTCCATGCCATACCAATTTCCATACAACATGTTTTCTTCTCTACATCCACCTATTTTGACTTGGTTTGATTCAGCGTTTTACTAGAATTGACCAAAAATGCTGGTAAAAGTTGAAATTTCCTCTATCTTTCCTTTTCTATCCTTTTACCTAAATTTTTAACATTACCACTAACTGTTCTAGTATGTTTGAGAAAGTTTCCAACCTCATCATACTTCATACGGATAAACTAGAATTTCATACTCCATTCAAAATTCAACAGACTTAACAGTTTAAAGGATTTCATGATTGGCAAGATTATAGTCGTTTGATTGGATTCTATCATGTATCAAGGAATGGGATTGGAATTTAATAAAGAGAACCAAGCCCTTTATGTAACTCGATGTTAGTTCCATTTATTGTTGAATTATTCTATCATGTCCTTAGCAAAAATGTACCCTTCACTCAAGCCAAAATCATTGATGAGGCATGAGCTTTTTCTATGACATTTTAAGGCTTGTATTAGGTAGTTTCATCAAAATTGGATGGTGTTAATCGATGTCCTTGGAGGATTGAGGTAGATCCAAAGGATAGATGAGGAGGCAGAGGGTGATACTAATGGTGAGTGTTACAGAGAAAACTTCCTATGGCTTGGGGTACCACAACAGACAAAGTAACCGCAGAAATCAATCCTTTCCAATATGCAAGAGAAACCAAATATATAACACTAAAGGATCTCGACACATACCTTATTCCAGACAGTTGATGTAGATCCCCGTTGAGATTTTCCACTCTCACTTGTATAAGTGACTTGCTATCTCAACATTCAGCAAACAAGACAAGCATGATATATATAATTGTGTTAGACCTACTCTAGCATATATAATCAATAACATATAAGCATTTAAAAGCATCCATGGATTTAGTACTCATTTAAATACACATTATTGGATAGGAAAATATATTTCTATTAATATAAAATAGAGATTACAATAGTGACAACCTCTGTCGGCACATCTACGAATCGGAGAAACTGAGTCCTCCACCTAGGCCTCCACCACTTCAATCCTCCATCTCTCGATAGCAAGATCATAAGAAAAGGAAAGCTTGGGAAGAACACAAAGTGCTCCAAGGGACAAAGGGATGCAGACTCAAGTATAAGCTCCAGAAACAATGGACTATAGTTCTCTTGCTCTTCAATTCCTCTCTCCTTTCAATGTATCCAAAGGGTTTCTTATATTGTGCTTCAATGGGCTAATGGAAGGTAAAATCCGAGTGATCTCAAGGCATATGGAAGGCCAAGAGACAAGTGATTCAGATCCACATCAAGGAAAACTCCAAAACTATTTGGCCTTTTGTACACATTCCGATGTACGCGGGTTTAAGGGTCAAATCCACGTATATACGTGAGAATGGGTTTAAAAGTTGCGTATATCAAATAATACATGTTTTTAGGGATGATCTTGGAAACATCAAAGGTACAAAAATGGTCCATGGTGTCTAAAAAGTCTGCAGAGGGACAGGGAAGGTCATAAAGGTGTGATCCATAGTGTGTGGTAAAATCAGTTGTAACAGATGCCCCCTAATGTGTGAGGTCAGAAGGGTCATACGATGGCCGAAATACATTAAAGTCCATCCCAGAAGTGGAGTGATGAAGAAACAGGTGGAAGAACTAGCCATCCAATAGTTCAATATAATGATCAAACTCTGCACATAACTCCAAGTAGATATAGCAGTCTTGAATGCATAAGACTACAATGGCCATGAATAGGCATGATACAAAATATGACATGTGTGGTCATCGCCACGTACAATATAGATAGATCAGAATCTTCATGATGAAGATATACAAAGGATCATGATCTCCATGAAGGTTGAAGATATATAATGGATCAATATCTCCATAATGGCTGGAAACATCTGACATATATTGGAATCAAGTCACGAGAGCTGAAATCTCATGAACACTGGCACGATCAAGGAGATAACATATATGACATGCCACCAATATGGAAGGTCTTCTATACAATCTGCTACAATTACATGTCCTACTATGCGAATAGAGGTGTCGAGGTCAAACATAGTAGTCCATCATCTGATTACCGGTCATTAATGTATACCGTTAACAGACGAGAGATCACCCACCGATAATGAAAATGGGAATCAAGGTACTAGAGTGCAAACTAACAAGTGTGAATAAAGGTATTGAGGTCAAAAACTTGAAAGGATCCATCGATCAGGGGAAATTGATGTATTCCCAAAAACTGTCGATGGCGAGAGAACCTGCCACTGATGACTGCAAGTCTCAAGGCACTCAAAAATGACTCTAGATTCCTATACTAGAATAAATGATCTAAAGTCGATGGGATGAAATCCACTAGAAGGAGGGAATTAAGGCATCCCCCATCATCCAACATGAGGTACTCATCAAAGCTGTATAATGTGGAAGGACTTGATCATAAAGTGCACGAACCAGTATCAGTACTGGGAATGGCCGACGTGCAAAGTCAAGATAACTAAGGAATGGCCGACTCAGGTTTCAACTTCCTTCGAAAAAGAGCATAAAGGTGAATGGTGACTAAATTTAGGTAGCATAGACTCGATATACAAAACTAGGACATCTCTGTGACACAAGAGGCACCGATAGAGGCTCCATAGGGGCTGGAAGCTTAACCAATCGGTAGAGATAAACTCAGAGAAACGAGAACAACTCCTAAAGTCAAACTATTAACCCAACCAATAGATGTGATATACAATGCTCTGTTTGAAGGAAACACGACTCGACTGTTGCCAAAGATAGCATCTTTTCTTGTCCTGCTTTTTGGTTTTTTGATTTTTTTTTGGACTTTTTCAAATATTTTGAAAAGCTTGAAAAAGAATAAAAGTGCTTTATAGTTACAGACTAGGAGGAGAAGAGTGTCAATGGGAAAACAAACTAGTTCCAAGCAGCAGAACATACCTATGCTCAATGCAAGGACACATGTGTAGGATAACGACACTCGAGGGAAGGTCCCCTCCCGGTAAAAATGGGGAATCAAGCTACAAAAGATATATAAAATGGCTCTGCATGGCTAGACATGAGACAAGCTCGGGCTATATGGCTGATAATCAAAGTTAGGGAAGCCGACATAAGGGTTAATGAGGCAGGAACAACTCATGATAATGTAATTACAACTTGACATAAGGGAGTCCTGGGGGAAGAAGGCCAGCAAAAATATCAAGAGGAGTATGAGGCTCTTGCACAAAGACATGGCGATACTATACAAAGGACTCCCACACCCTAAGGCGAAACAATTTCGACATGGGCACCAAATTCAATAAAGGAGCTAACTAGGGCACCCATGTTTGGTCAAGCTCTACCATTCACATCATGTCACTTCTAAAACAGCAAGAAGGTTACGTGACAAGATAGAATGGGTTCGTACCTAAGGTTATCATGAAACGGTCATAAGGTCATGCAAAATGCAAATAGATATGACAACTAACCTATATGTCAGTTTAGACATAATACCTGAAATCGGCATGAATGGGTCAAAATAATGGTCGAAACGACGCTCAAAACGGTCTCCTACATCATTAGATTAGTCCAAAACGATCCAAAATGGTCAGAAACGGTCCAAAACTATAGAAAGGGGGTAAAAATTTTCAAAATTTTCAAAATTTTTCTATAAATAGTAAAAAATTCAAAAATTACATATCATTTGAAACCTTTTACCCATTTGAGCTCAGGACTTCAAACGCGAATTCCGGGAGCTTCATTCGGCGAAATTCGACACCGCTTGTTCCAGGTAACTCCTCATGTCCTCCTCTTCCATTTTCATGTAAATTTTATCAATTTCCATGGTCAATTTTTTACTTTTAGGCCAATCTAGATTAGTCTTCTCGGCCCACGTGGAAATCAAGGTTTTTTCCGTGTATAGGGCTGGCCATACACAGAAAAAATTCCCAAACCCGCGTACATACACGGTTGTTTTGCAAACAGTCGCATATGCGGTCGTGCACATGAGTTTTTAGGTGAAATAATGACTAAGAATTATTTTTAATGTGCAGGAGGTCCTAGAATGGAGGGAGAGGGAACATGGAGATGTAGAAGAGGCTGTACGGGGTGATTTGATGGCTCAACAAGCTCTTCGTGCCTATGGGATATACAAGTTTTGGTGTCTTGGCAGCCTAAGGGCCAAACCAAGACTGCTGCAAATGCTAGTAGACTACTAGGATCCAGACTCAGAGTCTTTCCATATTGACGGGATGTGCCTCACTATAGAGGTGGAGGACATATATTCAATTACAGGATTGTCCCGATGGGAAGAGGTGGTGAACCTATGCTCTCGCGGTCCCAGAGGTGGCCTCACCATTGATGAGTATATTGCAGTATACTATTTTTCAAACATGGAGAAGGTTGGGAGTCAGATCCCAACCAATTCCATCCAGGTACTACGCCTGAAGGAAAAACTACTGACATGTGGCAGGATAGCAGGGCTAGCATCACTCCACCAAGCCTCGCAGCCATTGATGTTCTATGCAGTAGAGCATGATACCCATATTCTACGACTAGAGTAATACGCTGTTGAGTAACATGAAGCAATAGCTCAGTGACTGCAAGATGGGCAGGGTACGAAACTTCAATTTCGGTAGTATACTAAGCACATTCTTCTTCGAGCGTGTCCTGGGGATAAGCCATAGAGTTGATGTTGTTCCTCACAGGGTTCAAGATCCATCCCAACGACGTTGGGAAGATTCTATGCGCAGACTGGGAAGAGGTAGGGTGTCCAACCCCTACCCAGCTGATTTCTTTCCATGGTGGCAGTGGTAGATTCTTTCCATCGATGATTACCCTTATGCAGGGATAGACTTTCAGGGAGATCCCGACATGCCCCTACCACTAGGATCAGCATATGGTGACATTGGTAACGAATCCCAACCCTCTTTTTAAGTTTTTTGAATTATTATTTTTTTTGTGTGTTTTTTGATATATAGACTCAAAAGACATGTTTTTGCGTGATGACACATAGTGACAACCTGTCATGTGTGTGCAGATGTTGGACCACGGTGGCCTGACGGCTTCCCTCATCATAGACAAAGGGGAAGAGGAGATGATATCATGGGTGTGGATGCAGAGCGGATGCTCCAAAGAATCCACACAAACTTTGTATGGCTGACACACAGAGTACCCATGGCGCAAGTCAACGGCTTGCCTAAGGCCATGCAGGGTCAGGTGATCGGGGTACCACAAGCATGGGTTTGGTTATTCCAACAACTAGCTAGAGCCATGGTGTGCTACCATGATATGAACTCCCCTCCTCCTCCACAGGCTTAGAGACCTGAGAGTGATTCATTTTTGTACTGCCGTGTATTATATCTTGGTGGCTCGGAAGCCCCATTTTTGTATTATGACACTTATGTATTATGACGTCACATTTTGGATGTTTAATGGAAAACTTTTATGATGATTGATTTTATTTATTTACATGTGTGTAAAAATGTATGTTTGTGATGTGCTTATAGTCGATGAAACAAATGCCAATCTAACACATAGTTAGCATATGAGTCAACAACTTGATTATAAATTCTTGAAACATGTATGTATGTTATGTTGTCAAATTGTTGTTCTAACAATCTCACACGTAAGAATATTCGTAAAAATGTTGAATCCATAACATGATATAATCCATTAAGCTGTGACACTACTAACTACAAATCAAGACGTATCTCAAGAGATAGAACACCATGTGAAATGGCATCCCGTAATAGCTCGATAACAACACTATACTCAGCAACATTGTTCAAAGAAGGTCATAAACATACGCCTCCTGAAGAAAATACCTGACCCGTAGGAGTATAAATCACCCAAGCAGTAGAGGCTAAGTGTTGAGTGTGGCGGTTAGCACCATCAGTGAATCCTATGTAAACGGAAGACTCCATCAAAATATGCCATAAGAAATGAAAGCTAATCAACAAACCTGATCACCATAAGAAAACCTAACTATGAAAAAAATGTACACTAATATACAATACTCAGCCCTGGCTGAAGATCATGCATTGTATTTTTTAAGATAGAGCCCATTTCTACGCTCCACCAAGGCTGTCCCTTCATAATCTACCATCTCATAGCCGCCCTTCTTTAACACACGTTTGACTACGTAAAGACCATGCCACATGGGATTAAACTTTCCTTCCCCCAAGGGTTCTTTATCTTGATCTCATAAAAGTACCAAATCTCCTTCACTAAACTTCCTTGGACAGACAGACTTATCATATTGGACCTTAATGCAACGTTTATTCACCTTTAGAGCCACTAAATCATCTCGACACTTCTCATCAAGTTGCTCTAAGTGGACCAAACGTTCCTCCAATGCGGAAGTGTCTGGTAAAATATCTATAGCTAGTTTCAATGAAGGGATTTCGCATTCAACAGGTAAGATAGACTCCACCCCATGTACGAGTTGATATGGAGAAAAATCAGTGGCAGTCTTAACTGCGGTCCTATATGCCCAAAAAGTAGGATATAACATGATATTCCAATTTGTTTTGCTTTGTGCGATGGTTCGTTGGAGAATGGACTTAAGTGATTTGTTCACTGCTTCAACCTTTCCATTCACCTGAGGGTAATAAGAAGAGGAGTGCTCCTGCTTATACCCTAAATTTGAGGCCAACTCTTCCATCATTCGATTCTAAAAGTGCCTACCATGGTCAGTAACAAGCTCTTTCGGAATACCGAACTGAGTAATAATCTAGTTGAATACGAAATGTGTGGCCGTCTCACCATCAGATTTAATCATGGGCATAACCTCAGCCCATTTTGTGAAGTAATCAATAGCCACTATAATATGATGATGCCCCTCGGCTGAAGCTGGGTTGCAATCCATGAAGTCAAGCCCCCACTTGGTGAAGGGACCGACGATGGTAATCGGATGTAACAGGGCAGGATGTGAGTGCATATTGTGTGCAAACACCTGGCAAGGGTGACACTTCTTGACCGCATTAACAGAATCTTTAAAGTTCAATGGCCAAAAATATTCTGCTCTCAATATTTTTTGGGCTGTAGAAATCCCAGATAAATGACCACCACACGCCCCTCCATGGCAATCATTCAACACAGCCTCAGCCTCCTCATGGGTTAAACAATGACGTAAAATGGAATCTACCCCATGGTGGTACAAAGTGTTATCCACTATAAGGTAGTTCTTAGAGACGTGACGTAATCGTCGTCGCTCATCTCGTCAGAGGTGAGTAGGGACCTTCAATGTTTGTAAATATACGATAATATCCCCATACCATGGATCCAAAGTTGAGATAATAAAGATATGCTCATCGACAAATGTATCTTCATAAAATTCCTCCTCCTCCTCACTTGGGAAATTAGAAATGAGCTCCGCGAAAATTAAAGATTTCTTCAATTTCACCGAAACAAATTCAAGATCGAATTCTTGCAAAATAACAATCCATTTATTATACTTTCCCCTGATCATCCTTCTAGTGAGGACGAACTGAAATGGATTGACATGAGCTACCACCAAGGTCTGGCAAAGAAGAATGTAGTGCATCAATCTCTGAACCACATGAACGGTAGCTAAGGCAAGTTTCTCCACATGGGAATAACGGATTTCCGTATCTATAAGGTTCCAGTTCAAATAGTATATGACATGCTCATGGAGCTCCTCATCCTCCTGAACCAAAACCATACCAATCGTCTCCATGGATACAGCCACATAAATCAAAAAGTCACGGCTATAGTCGAGTGGACTAAGCACAGGGGCTGATGCTAAGGCTCGCTTAAGAGCATCAAAAGACTCCTAGGCTTGCTTATCCTAGCAAAAGGTAGTGTCCTTCTTCAAAATATGCATAAAGCCTTTAGTCCAATTGGCAAAGTTAACCGCAAATATCTGTAAGAAGTTTGCCATGCATTGCAAACATTGAAGATGTTTGATATTTCTCGGGGGAGACAATTGAAGTATTGCCTCAACCTTTAAGGGATCGAATCTTATACCCTCCTTGGAAACAATGAATCCTAACAAGCGACCTAACTTCATGCAAAATATGCACTTATGAGGATTTAACCTAACCTGGTAGTGATGGAATCTTTCGAATACTAACCTCAAATGGTAGGAATGACGCACTCTCAGCTGAGAATGAGCAGCTAGGTCATCCAAAAATACTTCAATAATCGATTTGAGATCATGAAAAATCAAGGTCATAGCCTGCTAAAATGTGGCTCCGGTATTTTTAAGACCGAAAGGCATCTTCTGATATGCAAACGTACCCCAAGGACAAATAAATGCAGTTTTGTGTTGATCCTCAGGTTTAATTTGAATCTGATTATATCTCGAAAAGTCGTCCATGAAGGAAAATACCTCACTTCTCATACACTCATCCAAAATCTAGTCAATAAATGGTGTGGTAAATTATCCTCAGGACATGCATGATTTAAATCGCGGAAATTAGTACATATACGGATCGCTCCTTGTTTCTTATCAACTAGAATGGGGTTTGAAACCCACTCCGTCAAGGGAACGGGATAGATAAAGCCTACTTTCAATAGATTTTCTATCTCATCCTTAATCGCAGGTGATTTTCTAGGATTCACCACATGCAAACATTGTCGAACAGGTTTGGCATTGGGATAAGTCTTAATTTCATGTTCAACAATGCGAGGGTCGATACCTGGCATTTCCTCGTATGACCAAGAAAAGACATCACGAAATTCTTTGAACAGCTCGGTATACTCCAGAATCTCAGCATGGGAACATTTTGCCCCAATATAGACATTCTCAATCTTTCCAGGATCACGAGAGATATTGATAGGAATCATAGGTGATATATTCGCCATGTTCCCATCATCCATCTAACCAAAAGAGCTTAATGGAACCACGGGACTACCAACATTCTCCCTAAGAATCTCATTAAAGTCCTCATGCTCCAAATAGTCAATCTTGGGAAGAAAATAAGATCTATGATGTAACTCTTCCCAAGGTGGCTCAACTCCAAACATAGCCTCACTAATAGCTTCATCTGATGGAAATACACTATCAAGGCAGTCATGTGCATGAGAGGACTCAACTGCCCATGCAGGCAGTACATACGGGTCCTGCTCCTCTGTCTGTGAAGAGGACGGACTAGTCTCTGCAACAAAATCAATATTTCTTGGTATGCAATCATAGCTATAGGAAATGGCATGTCCGTTTCGATAGGTCCATTCGAAAGAATCGGTGTAGGAAGAATCCAAGGATATTCCACATGGGAAGTGCAAAAAGACACCAAATTCAATGAAGATGAAACCCCATCGAAACTGGATCCAATCATAAGGATGGGTGTAGGACAACTAAATGTCCCCATAAGGGATGGATACATACCTACACCCACACTCCCAGTTGCCGGCTAAGAGTGATCGATAATCAGGATCGAAGCTCCCGTCGATGCATTAACACTCGGATTTTTGAATGATGTTTGATCAATCGTAACAATATTCCCATTAAATGGAAAGCATACAACTCGAAATAGAGAAGAGGCTACAACTTGAATACTATACATCCAATTACGACCCAGTAAAAGATTGTAGTCAAGGGGTGCATCAACCACCTTGACCTTGATCGCGATGGTCTTCCCTCCCAAATGGACCTTAAGAGAAGGAAGAATTATGTGCAGTTGGAACCATCTACCATCAAAGGCAGTCAACATGGTAGCAGATTTAGACAACTCAAGAGAACCCAAACCCTTCCAACACGACAAATACATCACGGAAGCAGCAGCGCCTTCGTCAATCACAATGCGTTTGACGGTCATGTTAATACATTCCACATGAATCAAGAGAGACACACAGTAAGGAAAGCGAGGTTGTAGTCCCATGGTTTCAAATTTGATGACAAAAGAAGATTTATCATCATTCACCCCAAGAGTAGAAAGCAAAGCTTTCCTTTGTGATGGACAACTTTGAATAACTTCAAGTGCAGACATCGTACAAGGAGTGTGGCCTAAATCCTCAACAACAGAATAGTTCTGGGTGGCTCGGGCATTAGGATTGTGCCCCAAACACTTTAAGACTCCCTTAGGAATGCAAGGTACACTCTCAGGTTTATCCGTAGGATTTTCAATATGCAAAGGACTCTTGGTAGGAGGAGGTTCTTTCCCTAGGTCTGGTTGTGACAAACCATAGTCTTTCACATGAGTCACAACCTTAGTAGCACGCACCATATTGATGCAACCATGACTAGTACTGGCTTCTGGAGGATCTTGATTTCCAACCGACGCAGAATGAGGATCATGGGTCCTCGAGTTCATATTTTGATTATGGGGTAAAGGATTGGTCAGCACAGCTGGGACATGTGCTATGAACCTTGAGGCGTCTTCCATACGAGGGCACAAGTGAGTGAGGTGGTCATCCTTACAAAACTTGCAAGGAAACTTAACCTTATGTTTAGACTGCTTGTCCCTCCCAGCATTACGTTCATTCTTGTCGTTAAAATTGGCATTTTCGTTCTTGTTCCCACCCTTACGATTGTTTTTACTCCTATTCCTTCCGGGCTACTGGTTGCCCTTCTAGTTCGACGATTGCACGAAAAGTACATCTGTCGTTTGGGTGGGTTGAGATGAAGCCGTAGCTTGTCCCAATGCGGATTGGTTAATAGAACATTGACTCACTTGTTTCGTAACTGAGTCCGCAGGTTTGGCACTTGTACATCCCACAATGCCATCGGCATGTGGTCTAGGTTTGATCTTAGGATCGAAACTAGAACGCGGAGCATTAGGTATGATCTCATATAATAGCTTGGATTGAGCATAAATCAAATCCAGTTCCTGTGCCCTAAAAATTGCTTGTTCCTCGTTCTGGACTCCGGATGTAGAAACATCATTCGCGATATAAGGTAGCAACAATTTAAGGAACCACTCAAGGAGAAACTCCGGCGATATGAAAGCTTTAATCAACCTCTTCCATCTACGCCACTCTTGGATATGGTCTGAGATATGTGTGGCTTTGTCCTGCCAAAATGTCAACAAGAGTTCTATACCAATGTCATAACGCACTGGTAGCTGAAAGTGGTTGAGGAAAGTCATAGCAAGGCCATTGAGCAAAACGAATGCCCCCTTTGGTAACTCTATGTACCATTTTGCTACAGGCCCTGTGAGGGTGCGTTGAAATAGCCTCAAATGGATAGAATCATCGTGTAAAGAGTTGGAAGAGCACCAAAGGTGAAAGGTAGTGACATCTTCACTAGGATATTCTCCTGGTTTGCCCTCGAATTTGGGAATGTCCGAGGGAAGCTTGGTAGGGACAACCGGCTAAGCTGGGTCATAAGATATCGGATCATTCATTAGTCTGGATAAGTCAGGTAGATTTAACATTGTGAGGAAAGGGAGCCTAGGTTGAGTCAGTGTATGCCACGTTTCCTAATAGTTTTGGTTCATATAAGGCTGACTACTGTAAATACCATGGCCTTGGCCATAATATCCTCCTCCCGTTTGACCCGTATAGGGCTGCATGGAAGAATTATGATGTGTTGAACCTTGATTAGGTGGTGCTGCAAAGCCATAATTAGAGGATTAAATGGGTTGTTGATACCCGTACCCATAAGGTTGATAACTCTCTCCATACTGCGGTCCATAATATGGTGCATGAGAATTTTCATAAGATGTCCCATGGGATATCCCCTGAGAAGTTCCATAAGTAGGGATATGAGGAATGCCATGCGATGGACCGTAAGATGATCCAGAAATAGGAATATGACCTCCTGAGACAACAGGAAATGCTTGACTCTAAGAAACTAATGTATGAGTAGTCGCAGTACAAACATGACTAGTAGCAACATTTCAACCCGAAGGACCATGTGAATGCGGGGCAGGAAGGGTTGTCAGAAATGCGTTCAAAGGAGTAGGAATAGAGGACGAATGGAAATGTGAAGGGATATAAGTGGTATTCCCTATGGTCACTCATCTCGGTTCTAGTATCCACATATGACTACTAGGATTAGGCCTAGGACAAACATGTGAGGTAGCTTCCACCACTAGGATGGAAGGTGCAATTGTGACTAGTGCTCAAAAATATCTCCGCATGGAAAGGGATGGGAATGCCCTTAGGTGTAGTGCTAGGTTCAATTTATGACTCGGTATGATGTGCCGGATAATGTGCAGGGATATCAGACATGCCATAACTAACATGACTAGTGCTTGTGGGTTCATGGTGAGTCTCGTCACCCGGCAACCAATACCAACAACTTGTGAATGAGGGATCATAACTGGAATGTGAAGGTATATCAGGTGAAGGATCATACACAGGAATAGGATCTTCCTCCCCAACCTCTTGAGGTGGAGAGGACATCTCAGGAATCTCATCCTCGTGATCTCCCATTGTGGGTGAATCAATGTGATAAGTAGTCCTCCCAAATAGTCTATTTCTCTCTCCTAAAGGAAGAGAAGATGTGGAAGGCGAAAGTCCTGCTCAATGGCGAGAACGATGAAATGTCACACCCGAATCCACAATGACTCAAAAAACGAAAAAGACTCTTCTAATTACGCAAACCATAAGCAAACTAGCGTGCACAGAGCATACACCTATATAATTTAAAGCCAAATCACAAGAAAGCAAGGGTAGGATATGTGAGCTACCGAATGAAGCAGGTATGTCTCTCCTAGGAGAGGCTTGAGACTCCCATACACAACAAGCAGAGCTTCGTAACCAATTATTGTGGCCCTCAGCTTCAACGCGCATATAGCAATTGTGTTGTCCGACCCCAACCTGGCCGGGACACCTGCAGAATAACCTCTGTGAAGTACCCCCTCGATAACCTAGGTAAGGAAACTAAGGTCACCTCAATATAATCAATGCTCAGGTGGAAAGTTGTATGCGGGATTGACCGTATGGGCAGATTAGCAAAGCCTAAAACTCTCAAAAGAGCCCCCAGATACGAATACAATCATGGAAATATCTCTGATGCTACTTAGTTATGACTAGGGGTCATCCCAATCAATAACTGCTCACATTGCTTCGTGCTTAACTCCCTTGTAAGAGGAGGATCATGAGAAACACTAATTATACCAAGGAATTTCACACTCTCACCTGGACAGACACATACATGTTGTTGTTCAGTGGTCTTGGAGAATTTACTCGCAATGAACTATTCCAAGACCCTAAAACCTAATCTTGTTGGTGCACCCTATAAAAGAAAAGAGTGTAATTCATTTTATTATGCATTGATTTTAATTGGCTTATTACTCAAAAGGGTAAATGATCGTGCAACTAATGGTATTATGATGCAACAAGAAGTAAAATGCACACCTAACAATCAATGCAGATGCACTGTGTCAAATGAAAAACGGGGTATGCTACTACGTGAAATGAAAAATTCTCTTTCAAATGAAAAATGCAGTCATTCCTATATGAAAATCTGACTAATACTATTCCAAGCAAACCTAGTGCAAGTACCATGCAAAATGCAAAATGCAAAAATGCATCATGATGCAAAAAGCAAGTATTTTTGTATTTTTTGAATTAAAATGAGATAATGAAGCAAAAAAATAACTCTACCACCCCCGGACTCTACAAGCACTATCAAACAGCACCCAAGCAAAGCACCAAGGTAAAAGAGACCTAATGCACTAATCCCAAAACAAAAAATAGAAAATGCAATGATAAGAACATTTAAAAAAAAATCTAACTAAAAGACATCTCTGGTCAGAAACAGAGGTGTATACAAACTCTAGAAGCATCCAAGGAGACTCAACAATCATTAAAACTCACCCAGCAACACTTAATCTTCCCCTAAAAAAAAAACTCATGGCATATGTGACTGTGTGCATAAAACCCGCGTATATACACGAAAATTTGAGTAAAACCCATGTGTACACGCGACTGTGAAGCAAAAACTCGCATATAGGAAGAAAAGAGATAAAAAAGAAGGTAAAACAGACAAGCTGAGACAAACTTTACTCCTATCAGATACTACCAGACATACATGCCCCCAGACCCAACTTAGAAATAGAGAAATCAGAGCAATTCAAGAACATTGAATGCTGATCAAAACCCCCAAAGGAAATGACTAGGAACTCCCCAGTATGGTCGCCATTTCTGCTATGGAGAAAACTTCCTATGGCTTGGGGTACCACAACAGACAGAGTAACCGCAGAAATCAATCCTTTCCAATATGCAAGAGAAACTAAATATCTAACACTAAAGGATCTCAATACATACCTTATTTCGGACAGCTGATGTAGATCCCCATTGAGCTTTTCCACTCTCACTTGTATAAGTGATTTGCTATCTCAACATTCAGCAAAAAATACAAGCATGCTATATATAATTGTGTTAGACCTACTCTAGCATATATATCAATAGCATATAATCATTTAAAACCATCCATGGATTCAATGCTCATTTAAATACACATTATTGGATAGGAAAATATATTTCTATTAATATAAAACAAAGATTACAATAGTGACAACCTCTGTCGGCACATTTGTGAATCAGAGAAACTGAGTCCTCCACATAGGCCTCCACCACTTCAATCCTCCATCTCTCGATAGCAAGCTCACAAGAAAAGGAAAGCTTGGGAAGAACACAAAGTTCTCCAAGGGACAAAGGGATGCAGACTCAAGTATAAGCTCCGAAAACAATGGACTATAGTTCTCTTTCTCTTCAATTCCTCTCTCCTTTCAATGTATCCAAAGGGTTCCTTATATAGTGCTTCAATGGGGTAATGGAAGGTCAAATCTGAGCGATCTCAAGGCATATGGAAGGCCAAGAGACAAGTGATTCGGATCCACATCAAGGAAAACTCCAAAACTATTTGTCCTTTTGCACACATCCCGATGTACGTGGGTTTAAGGGTCAAATCCGTGTATATACGCGAGAATGGGTTTAAAAGTCGCATATATCAAATAAGACATGTTTTTAGGGATGATATTGGAAACATCAAAGGTACAAAAATGGTCCATGGGGTCTAAAGGGTCTACAGAGGGACAGGGAAGGCCATAAAGGTGTGATCCACCATGTGTGGTAAAATCAGATGTAACAGTGAGGATCCCAATATAAGCGATGGTGGAACTTTTCTTTTCATTTAAATGTTCTTGCTCATTTATTCATACTCCTTTCTTTCAAAGTTCCAATATAACATGCTATTTATAAATGAGTGGTCACGTTTCCAGTGTGTTTCAATTTTAGAAACACATACATGTTTCCCCGTATCGTGTAACTTAGGTCCACAACCATAAATGGAATTGATTTAACTTCATTGCAATTAAATTTGTGGCACCACTGTGAACTTCCCTAGCCATTATTTGACTAGAATTCAATAAACCCTTTTTCAAAGCTAATATTAAATGTCAAACTGGAAGCACGGCAATACTCATTGTAAAGGGAAATGTGCAGTAATAGGAAGAAGATAGAGATTACCAACAAAGGACAAACCAAGGAATATTATATTCAAACAAAAAATATGTTGAGAGAGAAACCAAACTTAGTGAGTTCTGCTTGTGAGTGATCAATTGTAGGAGATGTAGATCCAGTAGGGGCAACATGACCATTTACATCATTATTGACAGTTTCATGTGCAAAAGGATCGGGTGTGTTTCCACCATCCTTATTTTTTTCAGTTTCCATAAGCTCCGCCTCCTCCTCTTCTATCAACTGAACCATAAGAGGTTAACATACAAATATATGCCTACAAATTCATACATATCGAATGTAGTGGCTTACTAATATAAATGCTTTCATAACAACCAGCCGAAATATCTAATTGTGGTAAAAAGCAAGCAGAAGTTGTGAAGAGAATTATTATCCTATTGTTTAGTACTCTTATTTGATGCTTATGGATGGTTGATTGGATGTATTTGATACTTGATGCTTGGTCAATGGATATCATCTTCAATTGTCTCTTGATAATAAATTATAATTAGGTAAGACCTTTCTCTATCATATTGGATGCTTATCATTGAAAATTTTAATAGTGTGCATGTTTCTCAAATTTGGTTGTGTTGCTCTTAACCCTTGTTATGTCACCGCAAGCGGTGATATATATGGATGGGTTATGTCTATTAATCAGTGACGTAGGTTTTGATATTGGCCCCTCCAGCGTTAGCAATGTATCAGACATCATAGGTGTCGGTTAGATGTACTGCAATTCAATTAAACCCTAAGTACGGTTGTTAGTTTTTCTTTGATAATGACAAATTTTTGGAGTTTGAAGCCCGAATGTTCTATAGCAAACTATTTTTGTTTGCTCAGAGTTAGGCATGGAAATTGACGGCCTACAGAATGTTTTTTGGTTTTAAAACCGTATTTGACAAGTGGTTTTATTTTTGGCACATCACCATCTACCAGTTTACAAAATTGCATCCCGTCAAATTGATGTTTAACTACTTTTCTTACCCGTCAGAAATTCTAGTACCTCCTTTTAGTTATAACCCCTGGAAAAACAATTATGGCCACTGACAGGGAAAATTTTGGTTTATTTTGGAAAACGAAGGAAACCTTGGATATTGTTTTATTTTCTAGACATAAAAACTTTAACAAATGTAAAAATATTAAAATATTGTTGTTGAAAAAATTAAAAGCCTCATTCCAGTGTGAGTTCCCCTCCAAATTTTCATGGTGACCGGATTATGTGTAATATTTAACTCTATTTTGCCTCTCTTCATAAACGTTGTCTATTTTTTTTCTTAAAAAAATCCTTTTATACTTCTTAAAGCTTGATTTTATTGAATAGAACCGGTTCATGATATTATTGAACAAAAGTGGTTCATGATATCATGATATGTGCAATATTTCCTAGAGCTTGATTTTATTGAACAAAACCGGTTCCAAAACATCACAAAGCTGGAACATGAGATAGATAAGAGATGGGACATTAGAGAGATAATAGATGGGTTATGTGAGTGAAAGCGATAATAGAACCGGTCCCACATATCGTCGATCTCGTCAGGGTGGGGAACAAGCCTCAAATTCCAATTCAGCAACAACTACCATTAATACCAGCTACAAAGGTTTGTTTACAAATTAGTAGACATTTATTTACTTAAAAGTTATTTTTTTAATTCTTCTTACTTGAATTTTTAATCAATAAATTTTTATATTATAAAGTTTTTCCAAAGTTCAATATATTTAGAAATTTGATTTTTTTTTTCCAAATCCTGTCATATAAACAAGTCTAGGGTCAAGTTGAATGCAAAGAATATTGAACGGAAAGAATATGAAGTAAGTAAAAAAAAAATGTCAGGTATACATTTACATAAGACGCAAATTTAAGGGCATTAAAAAAATGTAACCATCATCAAATTTTATTTGATAGGCTACTAAAATTTGAAATTCCAGGCTTGCTCAGAGTGGTTTTGAGGCTACTGAGTGGAGCTTTGTAGCAATTGTGTAACGCTAGAGCTTGTCTTGAGTTGTACATGCATAATTGCTTTGAGTAATTAGTGAGACATCGACCCCATCCATATAATTCTCTGTATAAACTAATGAAATCTCATTACATGCATCAACTCTTGCAAATTGTAAGTGTAGGCAAGCGTTGCGATAGAAGAACACAATATTCCCTCTGTGGTTTTTCGTTTCTTGTGTCCAAGGTGGAAAAATATTCTACCAAGAGGAAAAGAAGAAGCAATGAGGTCTACCTTGGAGTGCTTCCTAAGAAGAAACCCAAGCCTGAACATGAGGAGAACAAATTCATGTTTAGGATTTTGCTTTTAAATGGTTTGAATTTAACTCTACAGTTGGAGGATTCCGTTGAAAAGATGTCAGTCGCTAAGTTTGTAAGGAATGTCAAGAGAAAACATGAGAAATAAATAATAGAAAAGGGGTCAAGAAATATCCACTGCGATCCCCAAGTCTATGTGGAAGATGCAATGGGAGAACGAATAATGATGGAAACATCATATGCAATGATTCTCACAACAAGCCCATGCTTGTAGCTCTATAGGTTCATCCCTTAACTTCCTCCCGTAAAATGTTTCTTTAGTTTTTTTATAAGTAAAAAAAAATGTATTAATATGTGTGATTCAAAATCATTCCATGAGCTCCTTAAAGTGCATTCTGTTAGAAAAAATATTTCCATATCTAAATATTATTTACTGGAATTTTTTTTGTTGTTTTAGTAACTAGAGAAATCGACAACTGGAGCCGGGTTGGTACTCGCGTGACATCAGTGAGGCAACGGTATTGTAATATAGCATTTAAATGTGAGTTCATATTCTAGTGGAAAATGTGTTCTAAATAGATTGATTGTTGATTTCCTTCACATGACATGTGGAATGTGACTCCAGAACCACATCTCTTGGTGGAATTACCCCAAGAACACACTTTCCAGATAGCATTAGCTGATTTAATTGTATGCCTGTTTTTTATTTCATAGAGTATTTTGATATTTTCCATGCCTAGCAAAATGACCACTTGTTTATAGGTCTAGGAATGGATTATTTATTTAATTTATAAATTTAATTGCCAGCCAACACAGTGGTTTTCCATTTATTAGGACAACTCTTTGCAAGCAGTATGGGCCAATGGACCTGACGAAAGGCGATTGATAAGGTAAGGGTTCTTGAATTTCCTACATTCTCCCTATGCATTAATAATTTATATGACTTGCTTGTACCTGTCGTATAATATAACTTTTCTATTTTCATTTCTAGCCTCTTCATCATGCTTCCTATCCAATGTTTGTATAGAAACATAAGAATATCATACTTAACTGTCTTTGTTGTGTTATTTTTGTACGATTCCCTTATTTTATCACTCTTATGTTCTCTCTGTGCATTGCCCACCTCTATTTTTTAACCACTTTCCCTCTATCAGAACTGTTTGTTTTCAGCTATTGGCTCCATTTCTTCATCGTTTATTTAAATTACTATTCAAAATTATGTTTAATTTTTCATTTTCTACCAAAAGCTTGGAATTTTTTGTTCCCGTTTATTTTCTACCAAACCAAAATATTGCATGAAAAGCCTTTTTGGGGTGGAAATGGAGGTTCTTTCCCTGTCATCCAAGCTTATTCCAAACTTCTCATGGGGAAGAGGAGTCTCGATTTTGAAAACCTAGTAGGAGCAATTATCCTTTATCCTCCATCTTTGAAGCTACCATTTGCAGTTATATTACAAGTGTATTATGATAGATTTCTTGGTTTGGCATGGGAAGCTTTGCTGGGGTTGAAATAGAGGTATATTTCCATTCTATAGCATTTGTCTTGTAGTAATAATTTTTAGGAATTGCGGTGACATTACCACCTCATGGCTCTTGTTTGACAAATATCTAATGTCTAGCTTAGGATTTTCCTATTGAAGATTTCTAAAGCGGATCTAGTTATTAAGGAGCAGATTGGGTTTGGACCATTCAACCATATGTAATATTTAATCACTAAAGCCTCCATGAGATCCTCAATTGACCCCATCTGCCTAACTTGAATTTGTTAGGCACTAATCACATCTTTTATGCCATTTTAAATCTTAATTCATCTTTCATTTTCTGTTTTATAAGATCTGAAAATTTCTATCATTTACATGTATTAAACTCATCCCTAAAACATCAAATCACATGGTAGGTTTTCCCTAGTTTGTGGTTCGAAATTACCTTCTGGAAATATGCACTATAGCGCTAATTAAATCTAGTCTAAAATAGAATTAAAAGGTCCACGAGACTGCACATCAATCACAAGCACTTATTGAAGATCCAAAACCGTGGAAAGGAATGCGCATTTCCATAGTTTTTTAATTTTTTTTAATGATCTAGGTTTCGTCTCAATATCGACAAACATTCGTTGTGGGTATTACAAAACCGTCGAAACCTCGGGTGGCTTTCCACAAATACCGTCTCTATAGCGACGCAGTTTCATGGAAAAACGGTCGTGCAACTTGTAGATTTCATTGATAGAGATTGGTTTTCCACAGTTTTGAGTGGAAACAATTTTTGTTCAAATTCCAGAATGCGTCGATAGAGAGACAAATGTTTGTCGAAACACTTCCACGGTTTTGCGTGGAACCAAAAATTTTCCCAGCGGTTTTTTGCCATATTTTCGTCGTTATAGGGACGATAATTTTGTCAATAGAGCGACGAAAGTTAGAAAATGAATTTAAAAAAATCAATTTCAAGGCCACCACATAGATGACACGTGGTGGCCAGTTTTCATCTCTATATCGACGACTTATAAATTTGGTCATTATAGAGATGAAATAAGTGCCACGAAACATCACGGTCATTATTGTCACAATTGAGACGATAAAACGTAGCAATAGAAACGAAAAACCGTAGCAAATTTTCTCATATGTATTAGTGACTCAATTTACATAATTATTCTATTTTAAGAATATATTAAATACATAATTTATAGAATGAATGATTACAATTACCCTTGTGATGGTGTAAGCATTGATGGTTCACGAGTGAGTAGGTATGGCCTTCAACTATTCATTAATGATAATTATAATATTTATGTATTTTATTACTACTATTAGTACTATTTTTTTATTTGTTACTATGCTCATAACAAGATCACTCACACAAGCAAATGACATATCAACACATTGATGTTTTACATGGTTAAAATCCTCTGAGATGGAAATAGTCCACAACCTCAACCAAATAGCTAATTGGGGAAATATATAAATGCAAAAGGGAAAAGTATTTAGATATGATTTTCTCATAATCAATCATCAACAAAATTACCCTCTATTCTCTTTAAGTAGAGATAATGGACCATTTGGCATTAAGACACGTGTCAATAGCCATCAAGATCAAGGTGAAGCTGAATTGTTGGATCACTCTCTGTCAAGCACATATCATGATGATCAAATTATATAATTACAAATGCATACTAAAGGAGCACACTTTACCTAAATAGACATAAGACCAAGTTTAAATTAACTAACTTTTTTGTGTCTAAATATCCTATAGAATGACCCCTTAATATTTCTCAATTCTTCGCTAGATATGTTACATTTGTGACCTGGCAGTGTGTTTGGAGGAGAAATAAGTGACCGTGTCCATTTTTTGTTCCATTAAATAATGGAATTTTTTATATGTCCATTTGGGATTTCATTCTAGTCCTACTTCCATTAGAAGGGTAGTTCTCATGTCTTTGAAGTTGTTCTTGTCCCATTGTTCCTCAATTCTAGGTTCCTAAATGTTCCTCCAAGGGTGATTATTCTCCCAACATTCTTTGGTTTGTTCTTTCTCCTTCACCTCTATTGTGCTTTGGTGTACTTTAAGCCAAGCTGTGATTCGTATTCTTCTTATTCACGCATTCATTGCATCTTGTTTCTTCTAAAATTAAAAACATATTCCTTTCTTGTGAAAGGATTTCACCCTAAGTTTTATCGAATTTCACCCATTGAATTGTATTCTTATAGTGTTATGATTCTTCTACTAAGGTGCAATGTTGCGAGTCAGAATCTGTAACACCCCGATTTTGACCCCATGGTATTGAATTGCACATGATGTAAATATTTTATTTGATCATGGTGTGGAGCTCAAGGAAAAGGCCCCACCATGGATTTAGAATTTTATGTATTGGCGATTAAAATCAATGATGATGATTTATGTGCTAGCTAGGAACAATATGTTTTAGACATCATGTAAAAATGCAAATTAATAAAAATATCACAACTATCTATGTTCCGCAACATTAAAGAGATGGGGGCATGATTTCACAAGGAATAGGGAGGGGGGAATATTCAAATCTTTGAGCCTATGGGGAAAAGCCAAATGTCTAAGGAAAAACCCATAAAGTGGGAAATTACCCATTTTGTCCTTTTGTGCCCAGTAATCTAGAAGTGGTTGAAGAAGTTATTTCCTTGGGATGGGAAAGGTATGGAGGTCAAAAATTTGAATTCGGGAAGCCACCCATTTTGGAAAACATGTTTTTGACTTGTGGGGCTAGAAAATGCTTGGAAATTAATGCCCAAGCCATTATTGACCCATGGATTCCATTCTTCACCATTCTCATTCACGTGGAGGTCTCTCACATAGCTAAATCTTGTTGAGCTCTCTCTCCCTCACAATTTGTTGTTGTATCTTCATTTCTCCATGCCCAAAATTCGTTCTCTGTGTTGCTGGGCGAATGGGAAGAAAGGGGCCACTATTTTGGGGTTTGAGGAGGCTGTTTTAACCCCTGAGAGAAAGCTTAGAGATTTCCCCGTGTTTTTCTACAGTTTCCCATTTTTGTCCATGGCTGGGAAGTCATTTTTGTGTTGCCCAACGAGTGGGAGAAGAGACCGACGAATTTGGGGGTTTTAAGAGGATGTTTTCCTTTCCTCACGTAGTGGAGCGTGATGGGTGTTTTTCCCCTCATGTTTTATGTTGTTTCCTTATTGCTCCACACCCATAAATTCGTTTGTGTGTTTCTTATTGGTTAGGGAGCCAATATTTCACGGTCTGTGGGTTTGGGGAGGTTGTTTTTGCCCCTGTAGTGCCATAGACATTTTCCTGAATTCAGATCCACAAATTAAGGGTTTGATGAGGCCGTTTTTACCTATGTGAAGCCCAAGGTTGATTGCTGAAATTGTAATTTTTCATGCTGGGTGTTTTCCCCAATTTCCATTTCTGGTTTTGGTTCTCAGGACGTTTTGTCCTTACCCAGCAATTGTATTTTGTTGTGAGGTACATCCTGGAGTTGACTTAGCTAAGTAAGTCCAAGGAACCCATATATTATATGGTTCAATGTGTTGATGTGAAGGTTGGCTTGGCTAAGTAAGTCCAAGGAACCCATGTTATTGGCTTGTTGCTTTTAATGGTCGGTGAAACACAACCGTGTGTTGGCTTGACTGTGGGTGTATGGTCTTGCTGTGGGTAACTTGTTGCTCTCTATCTCCTATTGGAAACCATGCTTAGCTCGAGGGTGGAAGTGATGCTGAGAGATTGATGAGCACACTGGCCTATGGTTCGCTGGAACGTTGCAGTGACATAGCTAGTTGTGGGCTAGCTTCTTTTCAAGATAAGTATTCTTGTGCTTAATCTCTGTAAACTATTTGTTTTATGAATATCTTGAATGCTTGAATGAATCGTGTTTTTCTTCCGCTGTGTATTTATGTGTATAATACATCTGTTTATGTATTTTGCGTTCAATGCATTTTTAATTGTTATGTTCATGGGGCTAGATTGCCCGTTGACAATAGCAGCAGTTTTGTTCACATCCTCTTCATCGCTGGGATGAGGGGTGGGAACGTGACAAAATCCTTTCCAAAAGATTGGCTATAAATATGGTCACCATCTCATATTCTTACAAACTAAGTTTAACACATTATAAAACTTGGCAAGAACTCTAAATAGTTCTCATTTTTTTATAAGTTTCATTTATTGGCTATTTGTACCTCCAAATTGAAAAGTGATTCTACCAGTGGCACACTTTTTTCGATGTTTTTGAAAATCTCAACTAGTGTCGGTGCAATAAAAATCCTAAATTAACCCCGGAATTAAAAAAAAATGCGGTTCTCAATAATCACCATTGTTTTTATTCGGGGTTAAAATTACATCATGTTTGAAATCATGGCCTCCACACATATGGTGTAATTACAATGAAATGAAAAAATAAACCCCCGAATAAAAAAGAGGTGCTACTAGTGGCACCCCTTTATTTTGTTGGATTATAGTTGCTAACATTTGAAAACCACACAATAATTGTTTTTTCAATGTGGTTCACAACCCCAAAGAGGGGTTTCTATGCCAAAGGGAAGAATTCCCAAGGGGGGCACATGAAGGGGCCTCACCCTATCGGCTATGATTACGAAGTCTAACCTGATGGGGACATCAACTAAGACCCTTAATTAAAAAACATTAAAAATATACCAGAAGTTATAATATTAAAAAAACTATAAAAACATTAGTACACACTCTTACTTAAAATGTAATGGAAATATGATAAAGGGGAGGGGGCTCAATTGTGAGTATTGAGTTACCACTTTAGAGTGGCGCCATTCCAAAGTGGTGGCTTGATGGCTTGAGGGTGGTGGCTCGATGTTAACATATTTCCATTATATATTTTGTATTTTTTAATATTTTAATATTTTTAAAATTTAAAATTTTGTTTTTAATTTTTATATAAATTATTTTTTTGTTATTTATATTTTTTTAATTTTTTTTTCACATTTTGTGTTTTTCTTTTCTTTGTTATATTTTATTTTAAAGTTTTTTAATTATATTTTTTAGATGAAAATTAGGTTTTTGTTTGTTGTTTTCGTCATGATTTAAAAAAAGATGTTTTTTCTTAGGTCATTAATTGTTTTGAAATACTTGTAATTGTAACTTAAGAGATGAAAGGGGTGTTATTAGTAGCATCTCTTTTCAATTCTCGAGTGTTTATTTTTTTATTTGCATTACAATTGCATTGATTGTGAAGGCCACAATTTCAAACATGGCATAATTTTAACTCGGAATAAAAATAAGGATGATTATGGAGGACAATTTTTCCTATTTGATGGTTGATTCACGATTTTGATTGCACCCACACTTGTAAGATTATCCAAAAAATTGTAATTTTAGCCCTGAAAAAAGTGGTGCTATTGGTATAACCTCTTTTTTATTGAAGGGTTGTTTTTGGTGTTTTTGATGCAAAAATATGAGTGTTTATAATCAAAGTTCTCGTTTTGAGTATAAAGTTATCGTCAAGTTTTATAATGTGTTGTTTACATTACCATAAATCTATTCTAACATTCATATAATATAAAAAACCCATATTAACATAAAATAAAAACATTCCAATTATTGACATGGAAAAACCTCTCCTTCTAAAAAAATCCAAATTTCTTCAATACTTCTAACTAATTCAAGTTTTGATAAAATACTTCAACCCTTATCTTTCCATATCATTTACCATAATAATCATTTAAAAAAAACAACATAACAAAACTTCATATATAAAAAAACCAACAAGTTATCTTACACACTCTAACTATATCTCCTATCTCTATTTCAACATTATTTTGTCCTTTTATATACCTAATGAATTGGCTTGATTGGTTTCTTTGATAACCAATAAATCCCCTCGCTTTTTCTCACTTTATCTATATCATGTTTAGATGTTGATCTCTATTTCAACATTATTTTGTCCTTTTATATACATAATGAATTGGCTTGATTGGTTGCTTTGCTAACCAATAAAGCCCCTCGCTTTTTCTTACTTTATCTATATCATGTTTAGATGTTTATGGTTGTGGGTATCTACTACCAACAACTACAACTCCCAAGAAGAAGATTAGTACATCAAATAGGCTCTCTCTTTTAGGGTTATGTGATAGGAAATTGAGGGAATTTTTTGTAACACGGTTACTCATAACACACAATGAAAAGAATTGAAGCATGCTCATATCAAATTTGAGCTAAAATCTTAGCACATAACTTTATTTTTATTAAGCTTATAAAAATGTAAATTAAAAAGTTTTTATCTATAAATTTTCTAAAATATATTGAAAAGGCTTTTATTTGTAAATAATAAAAAATTATGTCAAATCTTAGCCCATGTTCCATCCATGTGTTTTCATTTACTCTCGTATGTCTCTATACTCTACAATGGGTAATGAAATTTGACTTGTATGAGCCGAGCTTGACCAAACCAAATGTTGAAATGACCATCCAATTAAGTGGGATGCATTTAATATAATGTGTTTTTGTTGAAATTTGAACTATGTGTGTATTGAATGATTTCCTACATAGTTGTACCACTAGGTTAGATTTAGGGGTTGATTTCAATCATTTATGAGTAATTTAGTCTTTTTTCAATAATTTGGATTTGTATGAGCCGAGCTTCACCAAACCAAATGTTGAAATGACCATCCAATTAAGTGGGATGCATTTAATATAATGTGTTTTTGTTGAAATTAGAACTATGTGTGTATTGAATAATTTCCTACATAGTTGTACCACTAGTTGTACCACTAGGTTAGATTTAGGGGTTGAATTCAATCATTTATGAGTAATTTAGTCTTTTTCAATAATTTTGGGTCCATATACGGTGGTTAAATCTAATTTGTAATGTATTGAGTGAAAATCATTTAAGTTGGTTTTATTAATTTCTTTAAATAATTATTGGTTTTATTAATATTATTTAAAAGCTCATAATTTTGTAAAATTTTGAGTTGTTTATGAAAATTATCAATGGTTTCTGTAAGAACAACAATATTATCATCATATAATAAGATAAAGACTCAAGTATTTTGAATATGTAAAAACCAATTTACTCTTTCTCTTCTAAACATTTTTCAATTTTATTAATATAAATACAAAAGATAGTAGAAAAAAATAAACACTCTTGTTTAACATTAATATTATAATTAATGCCCATTATTTATTACGGTGTATATATCTTAGAATTTTGGGGTGGACTACAATTTATGATATTTCATCTACAGAAGAGAATGTGTCAAGTGTACCATCCAGATTGATTATATGGTTGTCGTCCAAGATTAAATGAGAATGAGACAAGTGCATTGTCTAGATTGCTTCTATGGGTGTCGTCCAAGATTAAACGAGAATGAGACAAGTGTACTCTCTAGATTGATTCTATGGGTTTCGTCCAAAATTAATAATTAATAATTTCAAAGAAATAAAAAATAGCTTAATTAACATGTAATAAGTACAATTAGTGATAGTTGTAAACACTAAAATTAATTAGTCCAAGTACATTTGGCATCTAGGAGTTTAGCTAATGTGCAGTCATGTAAGAGTCAGACTCCTAATAAAATAGTTGGAACTCCTAATAAACTCCTCCAAATTCCTAATAAACTCATGCATCTGGCAGTTGGGCATCTAGCTAATATACACTTCCTATAGTTGGAACTCCTAATAAAATCTTCCAAAGTCCTAATAAACTTATGCATCTAGTAGTTGGGCATCTAGCTAATATACACTTAGTATTGCATGTTTAGGTTTTCCATATAGGTATAATTAGGTTTTCTATTTTTTTTAAAGAAGGTTAGTCTAAGTCATAATTAACAATTTCAAAAAAAAAAAAATAGCTTAGTTAGTTCATGTGATAAGTACAATTACAATTAGTGATAGTTGGAAAAAGCAAACTAATATTAGATTAACTCCAATGATTCTACAACTATTAGCTTAACTTCAACTCTAATAGTAGTATACAACTATTAAATTAAATTTAGATGAACTCCATCTCTTACTGATAGTTGGAAAAAGAAAACTAATATTAGATTAACTCCAATGATTCTACAACTATTATCTTAACTTCAACTCTAATCGCACTATACAACTATTAAATTAAATTTAGATGAAATCCATCTCTTAGCATGAGAAGTTGACATTGATTGCAGTGAAACCATGCACCAAGAACAATCACTTCAGTAATGTGCACCTTATGTGACACTTGAATTCCATCTCAACTGGGAGTTGAGTTAATGTGTTTTATATTAACTTTTAAATTAACTATTAGATACAACTATTAGCTTAACTCCAATGATGATACCACTATGAGCCTAACTTCAATTATGACCTTAATAACCATAAATTAAATGGTTGTTATATTAACTTAACTATTAGATACAAATAATTGACACGTCATTTATTAAAAAAACATTATCAATATATCAAATGTATACATTTCAAAGTATTTTAAACATATTAATATTAATAATATAGTTGTCCCTGGTTTATTATTACAAATCATTTTAGCAACAAGAGCCACGAGGTGGCAATGTCCTCGACATTGCATCCGTGATAGCTAGTGGTTTGCAATTGCCTATAGAAAAAATTAAAACTCAATAAAAATAGATTAAATTTTGTTATAGGCTACCTAAAACTCAATAAAAATAGAATAAATGTTGTTATAGCCTACTTAGGCATCCTTTTGAGGATGGTAGAGATTTGACTACTTAGAAGACTCTAGACTCGAGTTTTATTTTAATGGATCCATAGTGAGGATGAGCTTTACCAGATTTGTGAGAACGACTATTACATCTCAAATAGGCCATGAAGGACATAAAGACAAGCCTAAATATCAGCGTATCAGAGTATTAGAATTCGAAACTAACTTCTCCTTCTAAACTGGTACCCACCTCTCTCTTGGAGTTGCACATTTGGGATTAAAAAGTAAGTTATCCTCTAAAGGAAGGGTAGAAAGGCAAAAGAAAGGCAATGAAAGTGAGGGAAGTACTCCATATTTGAATAATGCTAAGCCAATATAAGAAAAAGAAGAAATTGAAAGAAAGCAAAACCTTCCTCATTGAAGGAAAACTCACCACCTACCCTTCAATCAAATAGAAAAGTTTTAGTAAAGTAAGACAACAATTTCCATTATTACATATATCATAATAACCACTTATGTAAGTATACACCTATCTTAAAAAAACATATTCATAAAAATTAATAACATTTTGAAATTTGTTTTTATCATCAAAATAAGTTCCACCTAGTTATTTGCCCCTTCTTTGAAACAGTTTCTTAAGATTTTCAATAGTATTTTGACGGGAGGCATATGCCCATCAAATTCCAAGCCTTCCTCAATAACTTGAGTTAAAATGAAAAATTCATTACATGAAATAGACATTACATAGATTATTTTAACATGCTTATCAAATATAAAAACCATATGGACTTTTTGTAACAATTCTATACATATATATTTAAAAAAAAACACACATGTATAATAAAAATATGTAAATTAAAAAATAGTTTACCTCTTACTCAAATAAACTATGATATGATAAAAATATTTATATTATGAAATTTCAATTTAAAAATAGATATCATTCTAATATATTTAGACATTGCAAGATATTTTATCATTTCCTAAAATTTTGTTAAACATTTTACTATACCATTAAGTAATCAAAATAAACATAAAACCATAAAATTTTCAAAAAAAATCGTGGTTGTTCTTTATGTGTCTTGAAGGTAGATGGCCAATATGAGAGCATAAACCGGTGAAAATGAAATCGTCATTAAAGCTAGGAGAGAAGTGACCCCATCTCACTCAACCTAATAAATTTGGAAAAAAATTAAAAAAAATAAATGAAGTCTTTACAAACAATGCCCCCATCTCACTCAACCTAATCAATTTGGAAAAATAAAAATATATATATAAGTGAAGGAGTTACAAACAATGCGAGTGTCGACCCCATTTCAGTCAACCTAATCAATTTGGAAAAATAAAAAAATATAAGTGAAGGCTTTACAAACAATGCCAATGTTACACCTGCATCACATTAAAACAAACTTGCATCACATTAAGACAAATGGCATGACAATGCCAATGTTATACATTTTTGTATGAAATCAAATTTGTGTATATTTTATAGTAAGGCAATAAATTCCATTATCGCAACTTGTTTGTCGGTGGAACGAAGGAGGGAGAACCAAAATTATGCCAAGCAAATAAGGATATAAGAGGCCCTTTCATTCACTATACGACAAATTCTATTCTTAACAAAGACCCTTATGTGCAAAAGGGTTAAAGAAGGGAGACATAGCTTTATAAGCTTATCCAAGTTAAAGGTCATTGCCTTAGAATATAAAGGGTGCACACTTTTATATTCCTTACAACGAGTAGGTCTTTTGGGTGATAAATTCCATTATTCTTAGTCAACTAAACTAGGCCATCGCGAATTCTGTAATAAGGCTAATCACATTGAGAATTTAAAGATTAATTCTTCAAACCCTAAAATAAACTTTATCAATATAAATACCATAATACCATGAATTAACCAATACCATATGCTTATAAACCACTAAAAGATAAACTCATTAATACTAAAATCTAATTATTTTTTTAACTATCTTTCGGTGGCCTTTATTTACGAGATAAAAAAGTGCTTAGCCGTGAATATCGCACTGACATTGGGCCGCTTCATCGATGAAGGAGACAACAATGTTTTTTCAGATAAAACAAGATTGGAAATTGGAATCCAGCTGTAATATTGTATGTACCGACAACTCCCTGATCACTTCAAGCTTGTACTCTGCCGGATTACTAGGACTTAGGATGAATACGTTAGAAGAGATAAACACATCCAATGTTAGAGGAAAACTATGGGGCTTCTCTCATTCTATTCAATATTTGTGTTAGAGAGCTGGGAGAAAGTTGAGTTCATATAAATTTTCTGGGGTTGGAATCGTTATATAAGTGATATGTCCATTGAGTTCTTTGAGGTGAAAGAGAAGAGGGTTTCTATGTGGACGCCTGTGGAGACATGGTGCAAAGGCAAGATGACAAATCAAAATGAATATGAGACGAGAAATCCAATGTACAAAGTTGTGTGTCACTGGAGGTGGGGAAGTCGCAGTCCAAAAAATCCAATGTACAGAGTTGTGCGTCGCCTTACACACAATGTTTTTTTTGTATGAAATCAATCAAATTTGAGTATATTTTAAAGCATGGCTTCAAGTTGAGTAATCCTCTAATGCGCGTTTAACCTTTCTCAATAAATAACTACCACTATAAACATCTTATAGTAAAATCAGAACTTAATACTAGTATCGGGATTCAGTGTCTTTATGAATAAAAAGGCGTATTGTAGTCTAAACTATCTGCTGGCACCATACTGTATAATTTAAAGCAAGGCTTCCAATTAAGTAATCATCGGACCATGAGCGTTTAACCTTTGTCAATAAATACCTCTAAGCATCTTATTGTAAAATTAGAACTTAATACCAGCTATTGCAATTCACTGCCTTTATGGAAAAAAAACGCGTATAGTAGTCTAAACTATCTGTGACAATGGCATCACCATCCTTCACATTAGTGCTGCAACAAGCAAGGCTAGTCCTTTTTAAAGATGATGATGTTAAGAAATTTAAATTTCTACGAAACTTCAGGAGAAGTTACAATAACCGTGATTTTTAGAGTTACTGTGGAATTGGTAATTCTCTTGAATTAGCAATTCTCTGCATGACACTACTTTGCAGAAATGAACCTGGATTATGCATGGTTTCTATCTTTCAACAAAAGAGCCCTTTCCTTTCCCATACAATGTCAATTATTTATCCGGCGGTTGGGTGGTAACTTTCCCAGGAAAATAGTCTCCCGTACAATGTCAATTATTTAGCCGGCGGTTGGGTGTTAACTTTCCCAGGAAAACAGTTCAGTTCGTGAATTACTCAAACAAGTTTATTAAATCCTCTTCATCCCATCCCACCCCACCTCAGGTTTTGTCGAGAATCTTCAATGCTCATAACAAGAAAATTATAAGCTCATTAACAAGGATGAGAGAGTCATTAAGGATGATAATTGGTTAAAACTGTACTCCCAACCAAAAAAAGTAAAAACACTTGCTATATTTTGTTTAACTTGAATAGCATACATACACATTCTTTACATTTAGAGTTCAAAGGTGGTTTCTAATTGAATTGGCATGAAAATGGGTTTTAACTGAGTTAAAATATATTATTTGCCTCAGAATTGCTCTGTAAACAAGGACCCCATTGCCCATTATTCTTCTTTATTTCATGCGCCCAGTTACACTTACAATTTCTCTGGACGATGCTGCAAGGCCAAACTGGATGCCTGTCAAAGTCACCTCCTGCGGGAACCGTGCAGCTTCTTCCATTGCGTCAGTAAACGAAGTGACTAACTACTTCTGCTTCACTCACTGGCCTTCCTTCCCTCATCTTAGTCTACAGGTAAAGAGAAAGCAAGCAACTAGTCTTCCTTGTCCTTTTAAGTCTCTAGTTGAAAAGCAAGAAACCAACCAATGAAGCCAGCAAAACAGAAGAAGAAAATGTAGATTGTGTGCCTGAAACAGAAATAGGAGAGCTGGTAATGATAGTGCCGCTCCCTTGTATATGAACTCAGGCATAGAATGGCTCGCCGTTTCTTTTCAATGGCCACGTGGCAGTTGACATGTGCATGACTTGAAGTGTGTCATGGGGTCATTGCTTTGGTAGGGAGGGAAAATGTGTATATGGTATACAAATCTGTTTTCCTCGACAGGCTGCACTATTTGCAGAGAATTTTCACATTTCGAATTGAAAGCATTTAGCATGGAATAAGATACAAGATACCAACCTCGTAATAAGTTTTGCAAAGCTCAAAGCTTGAATGTCAATTTATGGCCATCGCATTATTTGGGAAACTATAAAGATTATGAAGTGACAAGTAAATTATGATTGAAACTCAATTATTTGAGTTAGGTAGATTGAGATTGAAGTGACATCTAGGTTAGGATTGAATTATTTGGGAACTTTTATCTTGTATCCTTGGTCATATCCTTGGCTCTAGTGACATGATGCATAAGTAACTTGGTGAAAAACTCTTACAAAGAGTTAACATTTTAAAGCACATGACATTTCACATTTTAGCCCAACTATTTAATGTTGGGCCGCTTAAATGAAAGCTAGGTCAAAAGATTAGACATTAGAGGAAATTTCAACTCAAAATGGGCCTTTTAATTTTGATTCAAATTCCATGTCATCATGTATTAGCCAATGAAATTGCTTTAAATTTGAAATACCGGATAGGTCTTAAACACTTTTTTAATATAAATTTGGGGATATGTATCATAAAAAAAACTACTTTTTTGTTTATATTTTCGACATATATCCCCGTGTTTTTACTCAAATTTCGATCGGGAGAGCTAGTTGGATGCAGAATTAAATTCTGTATCCAACGAGTACCCACTCGGCATACTTTTGATGGACCCCTCTACTCCAAAAACAAGAAATACCTGAAAAAATGTGGTGATGATGACATCATCACCACATTTTTTCAGGTATTTCTTGTTTTGGGGTAGCGGGGTCCATCAAAAGTATGCCGAGTGGGTACTCATTGGATGCGGAATTTAATTCCGCATCCAACGAGCTCTCTCGATCGAAATTTGAGTAAAAACACGGGGATATATGTCGAAAATATAAACAAAAAGTAGATTTTTTCTTTTCTTCCTCCAAAATTAATAAATATTATTTTATTATTTTAACTATTATTTTATTAATTCTTTTTAGGAGGCCCATTTTGAGTTGCCAATATATAAAAATTTGGTTCGGTGAAAATAATAAAAAATAAAGGCATCTCAAAAGAAACAACAAAAAACATATTAAAAGAAAGATTGAAAATATTCTTCGTCCACTATGAAATCCGCCATCTCATCTTCTTCTCCCAAGTCCTCTTCTTCTTCTCCAGGTTGTTCCTCCTCTTCTGCAACATCTTCTCGGGGCACTCATGAAATTTGAAAACAAATATAATTTTCATGTTAAAGGATATGATCACATCCTAAAATAATTAGAGCTTATCCCAAATAACCAAACAAAATAAAATAGTTTACGAACAACGGGTAAGAACCAAGACCAGTAATCTCCAAATAGCTACATACCTTCATCATCACCAAACAAACTACGCTTCAATTTTTCTTTAGCAGTGGAACCTGTTCGACCACCTTCTTCCATGTCATCCTCATCAGAGAATCCTATTTTTTCCTCCTCGACATCAGCATTCCATCCAGCTTTCTTTAGACGCTTAAATTTCTTGCTACCCTATTTTCCACCACAAAACAGAAAAGTTAATTATTCGCCACCATAACACAAGAAAATATCTTAAGTTGCTATGGGAAGACTTACATATTTGGGATGGTGGAAGCCAGTAACATTGATCTCCTGCAGCAACTCATAATCATCTTCATCAAGTTCATAATTTTCTTCGGTTTCTCTATGCACCAAAAAAACAATTTGGCTTAGTCATGATGTAAAAAAAAAAAAACCTCAACCTGTGGCACAACAAGATGATACCTTTTTTTCCTCTTCTTTTTCTTAGCCTTCATTTCTTCATCACTACTTTCTCTCGTTTCTTCTCTTCCTCTTCTTCAACACCGTCGACTATGAAACCATCTTTCTCATACTCATCTTGCCCTGCCTCTGTGTTTGCCATGTAAATCCTCAGTATAATCTTTCTTGTTAAAATCATTCTTGATGATATAATGCTACCACAATATATGCCCAGAAAAATTAGGAGCAATAACACTCAACAATGGTACATCATTCCAAGCATGTATAAAAAGGCACACAGATGGAAAAAATGTAAACATGCCTTCAGTATCTTCCTCATCCTCTTCATTATCGGCTGCCTTTGTATCATGTGCATCCCTAGGTTCCTCCTCTTCATACTCCTCTGAAACAAATTGCAAAGAAACACCAAGGATAAAGGTTAGGCCCATATCATAAAAGAGAATTGAAAAGCAAGAGGCATTGTCAATCCAAAAAAGTCGAAGACAATAAGTTATACTTGAATATAAACCTTACAAGTAATAGTGGATTAGGATTGAAATTCAATTTATTTCTTAAGTGATAGGTAGGTCAATATTGGAATTCAATTACTTTTGAAGTGATAGGTATATCAGAATTGCAATTCAATTATTTAGTATAAGTACTTTTGGATTGAAGTGAGCTATGATGAAGGTGGTTTATGAAATAACAGTAGATCAAGATTGAAATTCAACTATTTATAAAGTGCAATTATTTTTGACAAGTAGGTCCAAATTGAAGTCGCATACCTTGAAGGTAGTTTATGAAGTGAAAATAGAACAAGATTGGTATTCAAATCTTTGTGAAGTGGTAGGTAAGTGAGGAGTGAAATTCAATTATTTAGGACTGGTAGGATCAGATTGAAGTGACATAAAGGTGGTTTTTATATATTAAAAAAATAACTAACACTGTAATAACAGTCTGCCCACCGTATTTTTGTCCACACAGGGTAAGATGTCTGGCACAAAATGATCATTTTATGCTTATGCAAGCTTGCCACTGGGTCTTGGGGCACAAAGTCCCAGGCCTACGTCACCTATATAAACCAATAGGAAGCAAGATAAATCAAAATTTAAATAATTCCCCAAAAATAATTGATACAAACTATAACAAAAATTATATGTTTTTGTTAAAATTAATACAAATTACTCCAAATAATCTATCCCCTTGTCGAAGACATAATAAACATTTTTATAAAACTTAATCTTGAACCATATAAATCTTAGAAGAAATACCGAATTTCTCCCCACATTTTTCATACCTAATTGGTTATAGGAACATTATCAAACAATTTTAACTAACAACTAACAAAATCATATTTGTTTCTCTACAATCCTCAATAATAAATGAAAGAGAGAAAGTGATTAATTAATGTAGCAAGTTGATGGACATAAAACCATGTCTTTTAGCCATTAATTTACTCTTTCACCAACCAAACTCACCTGTCAAGAACTTGCTAAAATACCATGCTTTTGTGTAAATGTGAGGGATATATTACAGAGACCAATGTATATATAGTTGACGTGTATATATAGTTGACGTCATGGAGTACTAAAATTTTCTTAACGTTCCACGCCTAACAGTATCGTTGCCGGCATATATACAGGTTTCGTGACATTTATATATATGCCACGTCTTTGTGGGTTCTTTTGCTTTGAGGCATGCATGAATCTAGATTATTATAAAAGTTAAAACAAGTGTTGTATACGGGAGATCAGCACAACGATGGATTCGTTGACCCAGCTTATTTTATTAGTTTTTATTATTATTTGATATTTTTCGTATTCTTATTCATATTTGTTATTTTCTTTTGTTATAATGTAAAAAGTGATGACCAGTTTGAATAACCACAGTCACGAAGTGAAGGACAGTGAGATCCAAACAAATGTCTTTTCTTTATAGATCAGAGCTTAAGCATAGGAGTTGAGTAGCTGTAAATTATCATCCCCGAGTTGATTTCTTAATCGAGAGATGGCGGAATCTCTAGTGTTTCGGAAAGAGTGGGTTGTACAAATTAAAGAGATGCTTAAAAATGATGATCAGAATTCTCTACCAAAGTTGTTTAACACTCTGCGAGTAGGTAAGGCTCTGCTCAATGAGAAACCAGAGGCATATATTCCTCAGTGTTTCTCCCTCGGCCCTCTCCACCATTGGAAGTTGGAGAAAGCTTATATTGATTCTTCTTCTC
>LPNX011233263.1:921934-962723 GCA_001517045.1 Pseudotsuga menziesii
TATTCACTCTCTTTACATTTCAAGATCTGTCACAGCCCGCGAATGGTAATCGTCACGAGAGTCCCAGCTTGGATGCTGACGTTATTAGATTATGTAGCACGCTCCAAGCGTCTATGAAGTGTGATGTTATGAAGCTGGAGAATCAGATCCCGCTGTATGTCATGAAGGGAGTTTTTGAGAAAGTGAAAGAAGCATTTACACTTCATAAAGGTTTGCAACACTTCAATCTACTGTTGCACAAGACTTGCAGCGAATTCTCTCCTTTCCGGACACCGGAGATCATAAGTTATACTGATGACGAGCGTGAATCAATTAACAAGAATATCGATGAAGAGCCGCATTTGCTGGGTTGTATGCACGCATTTGTTTCTCCAATCCTGCAAATGCTTGCTGCCGGCGAGGACAAAAGGCCTGCAAATCGGACTCTATTGCAAATGTTGAACAGATTTCTGGAAAACCTTGTCATATGGGCCTGTCGTTTTTTTATTAAAAATCCAAACATTCAACGGCAGATTCTGAAGGGAATCAGTGTGGGGCAGTTGGACAAGGCTGGGATTAAAGTTAAATCGTTCTCCATGGCTGGCGATAAGATCCGAGTGGATAAATACTCGCCCACGCTCTACCTTCCGGCGATCACTGTATCGACGGATTTAAGCACTGAAGTGTTCCTGAGAAACATGGTTGCGCTGGAGTTGAATGAGGCGTTCCGTCCAAAGTCCGTGACGCATTACGTTACCCTGATGGGCTGCCTCATCCAGTCGCCTGACGACGTTCGGCTACTGAGAGAGAATAATGTGATATATCAAGAGTCTTGCCCTTTAACAGATGACGCCATTGTCAAGATGTGGAACGGCATTAGGCATCACTCTCTCGCAGGGGCCCTCCTCAATACTTCTCAAGTTAATGTTGCTCGGGCACTTGAGGAAGTGTTGGAGAAAAGCTATCGCAAGATATACTACAAGGACCAAATCAGAAGGATGATTCAGGGATTTGGGACATTTTGGGGACTTATCGACTATTTTTCCAGCTGGAAGTTCATAGCTCCGCTCTGTGGGTTCCTTGCTCTCGCCATGACTGCCATACAGACCTACTGTACCTTTTCCGATTGGTTAGTTTCTCCCCGGTAATAGCCATTGACTGCACTCAGACAGTAATTTCTCTAGGAATTAGTAGGGTATATTTTGTATTTGTGCTTCTAATTGCTACTCTTAGGGTTTGTTTCTTTCAATCAGGTTTGGAATTTCGAATCTACTCCACCAGTCAAATTCGACAGTTTAAACTATTTTACATGTTTTTTTAGTAATGAAAAAAAAGGCGACGGTTACGTCTAACCGTGCTCATCGTCTAATGACATCCCTGCTCTCATCTGTCTCTTATACAAATTTTTCGGATGTGTTAAATTTTTGGTATTTTTATCATATTTTAATCATAAAAGGTTTATGGATTCTTTAGGTTTATATGGTATTTGTGAGATTCTTTAGGTTACTGTATTGGGCATTTGTTGTTGGAGAAACTTCGATGGATCTCCAATATGTCCATCGATTTCTGTGGGACAACTCTTTCTGTGAATCACCCATTAGGGGAGGGAACGACTATTGCTATTGCTAGACTTTGCTAAGCTTGTTCCTCGAAGGATTATCTCAGCAATGCTTCTGACGTCGTCTGTTTCCGCCTCTTTCAACAACAACTCAGGTCTCTTGGCCTATACCTGGTGTCAGTCTCTTTGAAGAATAGGATGTCGGGGTTTGTATCAAGCCCCTTACTCTATACGAGTATACAGAACCAACAGGGCTGGATTAAAAAACAGGGGACCACTCAGTTGCTGATTATTTGGTTCTGCGCCAAGGAATTCTTTCGACGGGCTAAATGAATATTTATTCAACTCAGGCATGATGTTGAAGTAAGAGCCTCATAGGGTTATCATCTATTTTTTAGGGTTTTGATCTTTTTTTTTGCAGAGTTTCTTGATCTCATTCATGTGAACGTATGCTACCAGGTTGGAAGCAACCCAATATCAGTTTTGCTTTCTTCATTGTGGTGTACTTCCCAACCAGGTTTGGAATTTATTTTTAAACATCTGATTTAAAATTTTACCTTTCAGTAAAAGTATGGTTGGAAGTTGGAATTTGGAAAGTATAATTTTATATAATAGTAACCAGATAAAGCTATTAGAACTATTAGTAATAATATAATGATGTTTTACAAATTTTGTTAATGATTTTTTCAAAATTTTATTGCCCTTCAAAAATATTTTTAATTTACAAATCTACCATTCACAAAAAAAAGGTTTACAAATTATTTTAATGATAGATTCAAAAAAAACAGTTTACAAATTATTTTAATGGTATTGTGAGCCTCATGAACTTCAAATACCATTCCATCACTGCTCCCAACTATCTGTTCAGTTGGTGTAACATTTTATATTGACTAAATCCATGTGGGTCTCTCCCATGTTGTGAATTACATTTTCTGTCAGCAATGTCTCTCTTTGATCTACAATCTACTGTAATTTATTTCTATATATACATGCTTCATTTCTCCCAAAGATTCTTAAAACACTATCACCTCTATTTGGTTTTCCATTGTTATCTTATTATGATATTTACTTCTTTACCTTTGATTTTTTTGCCCAAGTCACATGTTGAGGCTAGCTTTGGGTTGATTTGATTCTGAGATTTAAATTGATTTGAGCTTTTACAAATTTGAAGTTGATTTAGAGTTTTTTTATTTTCAGAGAAATTCCTTTTTTAGTTTAGAATTTGAAATCCGAGTGCTTTCATTGTCCCATATATAGGTTTAATTTTCTACAATTAATTTGGCATTCTCTGTTATCCTTTCCAAGCTCTTTTGCTCTTTTGTTGCAACATAGATTAAAAAATATGACACTTGTGCATCTTTTTCAATGAATGTTCTGAGATACAATGCAGATATAACCTTGCGGCTTCAAATAAAAGTTTAGTACAATAAGTTTGGAATCACTACAAGATCCAATCATAATCAACAAAAATCCGTTTATAATTTTGTGACAGTTATAAACAGAATATTATCATTATAAGCGTTCAATTTAGAATGTGAGATGCCTCTTAAGAATTTTACTGAATTGAATTTTTAATAGATTTTAGATTTTATGGGGTCTATTTAGTTTTTTTCACCCAGGGAAAAACTATTTCTTATTATTTAATAGGTATGAATCAAACATAACAAAGCGATTTTCTCACTGTCCAAAGATAAGACCAAGTAATTTACATGATGGAAGGAGCCCAAAAACTAACATCTACCAACCATTATGATGTTTCCTACTTCTTCTCAAAACTCAAAACAAAATGATATCAAAGCCTTCAAAACCCATCATACCTCATCTCCCATATGTGCAAAACGGATTACACAATAAAATGATAGCTAAATATAAAACAATCACCCTTATAAGCTTTGACAAAACCAAGATAAAAAAAACTGACGAAAACATATCTATTGGACACACTAGTACATCTAGAGATGTCCCTTTGATATTACATAGTGATCTTGGCATTCTTCAACATAGAACAATTTCCCCTCCCACATTTCAATATCTATTTTGGACAACTTTAGATTTAAATTGCCGATAGATATGAAGAACTTTTAAAGTATTGCTTCTTTGCTTGGAGCTCCCTAATCTTGTTCTTCCAATGAGCCAAAAAAGCTACCTAAAGCTACCTAAAGGTTAAACTCCCTATCTTCCCAATCAATTATCACTTTGGAGTTTCCTCCCAATCAATGATCACTTTGGAGTTTCCTACCATTTGTAAGGACAAAACACCTTTATACAAATCAAAATGCAGCAAACCCCATAGAAGAGTTTTTCTCTTGTTTTTTCTTTCTTCACCATATCCCATCCACATATTAATCCTATAATTACCTCTAAGCTTGATAACCATACCAAAACCACAATTCCCTAATTGTTAAGCACCATAAAATAATCCAATAACTAGGTTCCTTTTTTGAAAGAGGAGCATTGATTCTCCTCGGAATTTTCACCTCTAAATTCTTATGTAACCCATTGTACATCCCCACAATACTGGACCGTACTAGGAGAATACCTTTTTGAACATTATCAAATATACCCCAATTCCTATGTCTCCAAATCCTTTGAATAACATACAAAGGAAAATCAATAAAATTAAGTGCATTTTAGCTAAGTGGGATAAAAATCTTCAAAACTTTACCTTGTGCCCAACTGGAAAAAAAAAGTATTGAGACTTGGAGCTACTTCCAACCACAGTTGTCGAGTAAAAAAACACGTGGTACACTGATTCTACATCTCTAAATTACATAAAGAACAACAATTTGGTCCAAAACCTCTTATTTTAAGAAAATTATCCCAAATCAACACTCTATTCTTCAAAGCTAACCAACATAAACACTTCATTTTTATAGGTGCATTTCATTTCCATAAAGTTTTACACCACCATTTTTCCTCAATTTCAAGCATGAAAAAGAAATAACATCATATGTCATTTTTGCACTTACATGGCCCATAGAAACATTCACAGACAAAGAAATTTTATCTTCCAACTTTGACACCGTGATTTAGTGCTTTTATAAAGAAATCCAGGTCTACAACTTTAGTCTTTTTCCAGCCTCATATCCTCAACAAGAAACCAATAATGAGTAGCTAAAGGCCCAAAATAATGTCTTTGCACTAGAGCCAAAACTTTATACCCAAATTATTCAAATATTACACTCTGTCAATTGAAATATTATATATTCCTTTGTTAGGATTATTATTAATCCTCCCTTTGTCTCCTTTGACCACATAAAGTAAATTTGATTAATTTCCCTAGCTTAGGAGGGCTCATCACTTCACCAGCGCATGAGGGGACATTACTAGTGGACATCTGCCACTTACTACACTTGTCTGCATGCATTTTGGAGCTCTAGAGATCAATCCCTATTTTATAGGAACCCACTCAGAGTTCCACCAACAATGTCCAGCAATTCAGCCCAGTAGGTCATCAGTTATCCTTAGGTAAACTCTGATCCCCGTCGGTTAGATCACTTCCAGTGTCTCTAGCGCCAGTTTGCATGATTCATGGGAATATAGGTGCCTTTTTTCACCTACCTCTTTCAGTTAACTGATTGTAACTGGTTATTAACCGATTTAGTGATCTGCAGTTGCACTAGTTAGCTATAATGGTGATTTTCCATCTCCTAGTTATCTCTAGAGTCGATCTAGGTTAGTAGATTCAACTACCTGAGTAGGTATTCAAATTATTCATTGATGTTGTATTATATATTCACCCATAATGTGAATAATAAATTAATGGAAGATTCCTCATATTGGTCTTCAATTATTCTTCTCTTATTTCTCTTGGCAATCTATGTGAAGACCATTTTTGTCCCAAGATTTGACTGTCGGAATCGAATATGATATTAGAGCCTGGTAAGGATATTTGAATCTCCCTCAGATATTTACATTGATGCACCAAAATCAGTTGAGTTTCCACTTAAATCCTACAATATTTGCCTTACTAAATCTGGATTATGTCCAGATAAGTCTCTGCAAGTGTGACGAACTCTGAAAATGTGCTTATTGTCGAAGTAGGGGTTGATTCATCTTACAAAAATTGTTTTTATAGTTTTTTGCAGGTATTTAGTTCTCTCACCAGAACCGCAACAACAGAGCATGGATCTATCTAATATAGTAACCTTGACTTCCTTCAATTATCATGAATGGAAAGCCAAGATTGAGATACTATCGCGCAGCAAAGGTCTCTATAGAGTTACTATGGCCTTAAAAATCAAGCCAAATGCAGTTGTTGAGAAAGCAAGGTGGCATAACAGGAAGGATGAAGCTTATGGATTGCTTTGTATCTCTCTCTCTCTCTTCAGAACTTATTTCCATCTTGATGGATTAACAAGCCATAATGAACTATGGATCAAACTTGAATCCCTCTTCGGAAAGCAATATGATCTTAGAGGACATCAATTGGAGAATGAGTTGATCTCATTAAGACCAAGTGAATTTGAAACCATTCAGGAATTCATCACCAAGTTGAAGTCACTAGTGCTTTTTCTCAAGCGGTGTGGGATTGAGAACAAAGAAGATCAGTTAATCCTCTCCATTATATCGAAGGTGGGTTTGGAATACTCAGTTTTTGTGTCAACATTCTATGCTACTAATCTAGCAGTTCAAAATTGGAGGATTCCATCCTTAGATGCATTCGTAGATTCTCTTACTCAAGAGAAAATGTTGATTCAAATGGAGACTCTCAAAACCTAAAAGGATCATGTGCTTTCTTCTCTTGGAAGCAATAATATCAAGTCCAAAGGAAAGCTAAAAGTGAAGGAGAAAAATCCAAAGTCATACTATGAAGATGAAGGTTCTAACTCTACTGATGAAGGCTCGAATTTCAAGAAGGTAAATAAGAAAGGAAGATCAAAGTGTACCTATTGCAAAAAATATTCTCACAATGAAAATTATTGCTTTAAAAATAAAATGGACCTCATGATTCATTTTCTTGAAAGAAATAACATTGATGTTCCAGATTTGGCAAGAATGGAAAATTATGTTGATCCCCAAGGGGATTGTAACACTATGTAATTCAAAGGTAATGATGCTCATGCTTTGGTTGCTAGAATAAAGTATGTTTATGATGTCTCTAATATTAATACTCATTCTGATATATATCAGAATAAGAAATATATTTTCCTCCCCTTGAAAAAATATCTATCATTCTCCTAGAGCCATCTCCTCTCAATACTAGTTTTTTACCACTAGTTTATGACTTGTCTTCATCCGAACCCTTCAAAATCCATTAAGATTATTCTTTCTCTGATTTAGAAGATGATTTGAAGGATGATATGCAAGTTGTGACATTTCCGTCCAATCCATTTGATACTCATAAGACCCTACAACTCCCAAATTCCCCTGTTCGTAAATTGGATAATTTCATGGTTTCCTATACTGTAGATCACTGGTGAAAGTTGTTATCATGTCTTTGTTTTCTATCATTGATTGGTTTTCCTTATAATTTTCTATATGTGGGTTGTTGTTAAAAACTTTTGGGTCTGATATAACCTTTATTAGGTCAAGTTTTAGATCCTTATTCTCACCATATTTTCCCAATTGTTAATGTATACTATTTCCACCTGATTTTCCTACTATGACTCAACCAGATTTTGGAGCCACTATACCTTGGTTGCTTGCTGATCCATATGAATTAATTTATGATATATAAAAGCCTCATAAGCTCTATTAGAGAATTATAAAGGTTTCACATCAGTTTCAGAAAAAGGTTCATGATCGGTTACACCATTATGCAGATACACTAGAAAATGTGTATGTCGATTCAATTGATGTTGTGTGGTTAGGAGATGATTGCACAGATCTCTTCTCCATATATTATTTTATGTTTATATCTGATATTTTATGTTTTCATTTCAAGAAGCATTCATATGATTCTCCTTCATCACCATAAGATGAGCTACAAGGGGCTTCTCCTCATGCTTTTTTTCTACATAGCATTGAAAAATTGATACATGATCAAGGAATCTACAACAAATCTACAAAGTTTTTCACCAAGAGGCAGTACATCCACTTATTCAAGTGAAGAAAAAATAAAGAGTGAAGACATTCATTTAAATTATGTGCCATGTCCATTTTTGAGGAAGGATTTCCCCCATGTATTTTTTCCTTTTCCCATGATTTTCCATGGACAAATAATTTTTTGCATTTAGATTGTAATGGGTGATCTTTGGTCTTAGTTACCAGGGCCTAGATAATCCAAATTTAGGATTAAAGGGGGATGTTAGGATTATTATTAATCCTCCCTTTGTCTCCTTTGACCACATAAATTCTATTTGATTAATTTCCCTAGCTTAGGAGGTCTCATCACTTCACAGTGCATGGGGGACATGACTAGTGGACATCTGTCACTTACTAAATTTGTCTGTATGCATTTTGGAGCTTGAGGGACCAATCCCTATTTTATAGGAACCCACTCAGAGTGTCACCAACAGTGTCCAACATTTCAGCCCAGTAGGTCATCAGTTATCCTTAGTTAAACTCTAATCCCCATCAGTTAGATCACTTCCAGTGTCTCTAGCTCCAGTTTGCATGATTCATAGAAATATAGCCTCCTTTGTTCACCTAACCCCTTCAATTAACTGATTGTAACGGATTGTAACTGGTTATTAACTGATTTAGTGATTTGCAATTGCACTAGTTATCTATAATGGTGATTTTCCCACTCCTAGTTAGCTCTAGAGTCAGTCTAGGTTGGTAGATTGAACTACCTGAGTAGGTATTTGAATTATTCATTGAAGTTGTATTATATATTCACCCATAATGTGAATAATAAATTAATGGAAGATTTCTCATATTGTTCTTCAATTATTCTTCTCTTATTTCTCTTGGAAATCTATGTGAAGACCATTTTTGTCCCAAGATCTTCATGTCAAAATCTAATATCCTTCTCAACCATTAAAAGGATCCACATCTAGCTTAACATGACTCCCATTTCCAACCTTCCACGCAATCTAAATATTAAATTGAGCACATAGATCTATGGACAAACACACAACTCACAAAATAGATCACATAAAGTTACTCAACAATTGAAGAATGAAACAGTGCAAAAATGGCTTACAGCTGTGAATGCTTTCATTAATCAAAAAGTAATCATACAATAATTACAATCAAGTACAATGGCTTTAATAGCCACATGAAATTCAAATTGATAGACTCTACTTGACTGTAGATAACTAAGACCTTATCTAAATCACTATCGGAGGACTCAATAGTTAACTGACCTTGTCTAAACCATAACCAGAGTTCATCGAAGCTCTAAAACACAACTCAAGTGTTACGTTCAGTGTTGACTAAGGCTAACTGACTGTGGTAATTGAGAATGTGCCCCTCCTGAGTGCAGTCATGTAAACCTAGCGCTAACTGAATGTAGAGGACTAAAACTGAATGTAACTGACTCCTAACACCCCCTCTGAATGCTAACTTGGACAATCTGCGGGCCCTGGTAACTAAGACCATAGGTCACCCATTACATCAAATAAAATAAAGTAACTGCTTAATACAAGGAGCTAGGGCAAAAACCACATGGGAAAAAAGCCCCCCCTCTATCTAAGCAGGTAGAATCAGGTCTTAAGTTTGAAAAACTTGAAAATATGTTGCTACAATATTCATCTCTGTGAGGTAGCGAAGCAACATGCATGGTGCATTGTGCACAGGTATTCTGGGGCCTGGCATGTAGAATTCTCCTTCTTCTCCAAAAATGATGATGGAAGGAAGGAGGAATGTAACCTTTGTCTCTTGCTGAATGAAGAGGTGTATGATCATATCCATTCTTCTGAATGTAGTGAGACTGAGCCCTTGCCATATAACATCTTACAGGGAGTCTATTGCATCTCTCTGAAGGAGGTAAGATTGCATCGCATAGTGCAAGGGTCTTTCCTTTCTGAGTGTCAGGTGAGTTTCCAGTCATCTTCCTAGCTTCCAGTTTGGAAGTAGGGACTGAATCTAGATCTGAGTCACCCTGAATCTCAATCTCATAAACTAATAAAGATGGATCTGCAATACTAGTAGAAGCTGTAAAAGAAGTAGATGCAATGGTTTTACCTTCCCTTGCAAGTGGCTGTTGAGAGTGCACTGGTTTTGAAGGAGGCATGAAATGTGAGAACTCATATGCTTTTGAAGCATGATTTGCAGTACCCTTTGCTATGATGCTCCCATTAGAGATATCTATGATCTCCATTGAGGCAGGACCAAATATCACTCGCTTTGGAGATCCGGTATGGGTCATCTGATAGACAGATAACATGTTTGAAGCTAGGGAGGGAACAAATAGCACATCTTTGAACCTTCCATGTTCAAGCTTGATAGATCCCTTCCCTTTTGTTTGGACTTTACTGTTATTGCCCATCTGAATACTAGGACCATCAAAGGACTAAAAATAAGAGAATGATTCTCTGGATGCAACCATATGGTTGGAAGCTCCAAAATCAATGAGGAAGACATGTGTTGATGTGTAGAAAGCCTTCAGTGCATGGCCTTTCCTTTGGTATTCTTCATCTTATTCTTCTTCAGAGTCATCCTTTCTTGTGCTAGCAGGTACATAAATGTTATTTTTCTTCAAAAGAAGAGCCATTTCATCAAGTTGTCTTCTCATACAAGAGCTTTCTGAATGAAATCCCCTTCCACAGTAAGAGCAGAGGACCTTTCCTTTGCCATTCTTCTTGCTTCTCTTCGAACCTGAAGGATCTTTTAACTGCTCTTTCTTCACAAGAGACTCGTCTCTTTGCTTCCCTTTGTCATTCGCTACCTTATCTCCTCTTGCAACTAGAGCTAGATCTTTGGAAGATCGAATGATCCCCATTTGGATCAATTTATCATTCTTAGAAATAAGAGATTGGATGAAGGAATTAAGAGTGGGCATATTCCAATTTGGAGTATTTAGCCTTATTGTTTGGAAGGTGGATACAAAGACTAAGTAGTCTGCATTGAGCTTTGTGAAAATGGAAAGGATGAGCTGATCTTCATCCTTCTCCACTTTGCATTGCTTCAACTGATATATCAGGTTCTTGAACTTTGTGAAGAATTCATTCAGTGATTCAAATTTGGATGGATTAAGAGTGATCAGATCATTTTCTAGCTGATGGATCCTCATCTCATCCTGCTTATCAAATAAGGAGGCAAGCTTGTCCCAAACCTCCTTGGGATTCTTCAATCCTTGGATGTGGAATCGAAGATCTCTAGATACTGAGGAGAGCAAGTGTTTATGGGCTTCATCAATCCTGTTCCAGTACTTTTCTTTGTCATTATCTAAAGATGGAATCGCCAATGTTTCTTCTATGAGTCTGAAGAGCTACTTGGTGCGGAGCATTACCACCATGTCTTCCTTCCACTGGTGATAGTTGAAGGGAGTGAGAGGGTCTACTGGATGAGCCATTTTGAATGCAGTAAGAAGGACTGAGCTGCTATAGCGAATGCAGTGAGAAGAAAGAGCTTCTTGTAGCAAATGTTGTAAGAAAAGCTGATAACCTGTCACACAATCAAACATGCAAAGTAAGGTCGACGACCTGCACTTTTGGAATTTCCTTCACACCTAGCACATTTTCTCAAGCAAGCTTGATCAACAATTTCCTAACTTGGGATATTAAGTGGTAAATTCTCCGCTTCTAGTGCAGTACTGGATGGAGCATTTTTCTCAAAAAAAATGATCCAGCTGGAGATCTGAGGAGAGGTGTCTTGTCCACCAAGGCTCTGATATCATATTAAATTGAGCACATAGATATGTGGACAAACACACAACTCACAAAATAGATCACACAATTTACTCAGCAATTGAAGAATGAAACAGTGCAAAAATGGCTTGCAGCTGTGAATGCTTTCATTAATCAAAAAGTAATCAGATAATAATTACAATGAAGTACAATGGCTTTAATAGCCACATGAAATTCGAATCCACATGAGTAAATTCAAATTGATAGACTCTACTTGACTGTAGATAACTAAGACCTTGTCTAAATCACTATCGAAGGACTCAATAGTTAACTGACCTTGTCTAAACCATAACTGGAGTTCATCGAAGCTCTAAAAAACAACTCAAGTGTTACATTTAGTGTTGACTAAGGCTAACTGACTGTGGTAGGTGAGAAATGCGCCCCTCCTGAGTGCAGTCATGTAAACCTAGCGCTAACTGAATGTAGAGGACTAGAACTGAATGTAACTGACTCCTAAATTAGCTTGACTAGTCATCAACTTAACTAAACTGACCTTGGTTGGTTTCGGCACTCCCAGTGGCACCTAAATTGTAGGGATTGGTCTAGGAGGCTCCTAAACTGATGCAATTAAGTGCAATCAATGGCAGTAAGCCTCAATTAGTGTTCCCCACACTTTGGTAACTAAAACATGTGCCCCAATTAGGCCAAGTGGACCCAATCGTGCTAATGACTAAAAATATACTAGATGGACTCTAAATTTAGACATGACACCTGATTTAGACATATGACCAAATTGGACAAGGGAGGATTAATAATCCTAACACCAGAAACCAAAGCTAGGAAAGGAGACACTCAATCCACTGCAAATATTTGAATCCAAAGAGCCCTTTTTTCCCTTCCAATTCCAACCAATCATATGTTTATTTTTTGAGTATTTCATTTGGATAATTTCACTCCATAAACCTTTTCCAAACAAGCATCTCCAAATACTCTTCATAGCCAAATCTTGTCTAAACCAATAGATATTTTTCAGTCCCCAACCCCCAAACTTATTCGGGGAAGATACCTTTTCCCATCTGATTAGATGTACCCCTTCTTTTCTTTTGTTACCTATCCATAAAAACCTGATCATCTTCTGTCTAATTTTATTTAAAATAGATTTTGGTATTTTGTCTAAGGATATCCAATACACGTGAATATTCTTCAGGACAAATTTTAATAATATGAATCCTTTCCAAGGGAAAGCCATCTATAACATGAACAATTGTCCACTTTCTTTTCAAACTTAAACTTAAAAACCACAACATGTCTTCTGTTAGGTAATTATTTTGATTCCTAAAATAACCTAAGTACTTGAATCCCAAATCAATTACTTCCATAGGAAAGGGGAATATAGCATGAACATGTTCTAGTACTTCATCATCTTCACCATTCACAAGAAAATGGATTTTTGAATACTTATCTCCATACCAATAATGTCACATAAATAGTTTATAATCTCCTTGTATACTCTACATTCCTCCATAATCCCAATGCCAAAAAGAAGCACACCATCTATAGACAACATGTGAGTAATAAAATGACAGGAAGAGTTTTTAATGCCCATGATTATGCCTTCCCCTTTATCATTTTCTACAAGCCTGCTCAATCCTTCCATAATTAATAGAAAAAGTAATGGGGATAGTGGAAAACCCTATCTGATGCCCCTACAATTTTAAAAAACTCATAAGGAGTTCCATTTATAAGAACAACAAAATTCTTTGAAGTCACACATCCCATGATCAAGTATGTCACTTCTAAGTTTAGTATTTGCAATTGTTCTAACCTAAAAACAATACTAGTCTATGTTATGATATGCCTTTACCAGGTCCATGTTTAGAATGAAATCACCCAAATTCTTTACCTTGATTGAATGGATACTCTCATAAGAAACTCCACTAACATAAAAAAAAATTGTTTGTTATTTAAGAAACCAAATTGTTCTTTAGACATGCACTCGACCAATCTTGGTTTGATTCAATTTTTATAAGTTAAAAAATTTATTAAAAAGATAACAAATTGTACAAGGAAGAGAGATCAATATGCATGCAAAATAAAAGATCAAATGTTTTCTAAAACAAGCAATGTCCCACATTTTGAACAAAATTGAGACACATGTTAGACGACGAAACAAATTGTAAAAAGAAAAGAGTTTTGAGTTTTTCTAGATTCTACCATGGCAGGGAAGGGGTTATGGTCTCAAACCCAAACAAAGAAAATATAAACCATTCAACATAAACATGACCATGCATAAAAAGTTGTTTACTCAGACCAAAACTAATCACCATCAAAAATAAATGTGGGGAAAAGCATGTTGCTTGTCACCAATGCATTGTTTTTTGCTACTTGAAGTCTCTCGTAGCTTGGACATTTAAGCAACATAACAAAAAATCAACAAAGTACCTTGAGGGTTCTTTAGGCCGTGACTGGAGTATTTTTGAATTATTTCACAGGAAAGAGCATTGATTTTGGCGTTGAGTCAAGCATCTGAGTCCACATCCACTCAGGTAAGATGATAAATCAAGTTCTCTAATCGATCCATTTTGGTGTGCAAGATCAGTCCCTAAGAGTCTTCCTAAAGTCATCCCCCTTCATAGTCCGATATTTCTTTCCCCAACAATTCTTTGGTATACGATAGTAAACCCATACTTTTACTGTAACAAGTCTCCCTAGTGCACATGGAGTCTAAATAATCCACCATATTTCTCAATTCTTCCACCAATTTTCCTGGATCAAGATTCTGACAATTCCCTTGAAGATGGGGTTCCATATCATGAATGTGACCTCTGATTGAAGGATGGACCATAGTACCAAAGAAAGCCTTTTCTTTCTCCTACTCATGAACATTGCAAGATATGTGTGAATGGCATGGACCCGTAGTGGTCTTCCTCTCAGTTTGCTTAGAGAAAACCATGGTTGAGGTGGAGCCAATAATGAAACAAAAATAATATGAACAAGGGATTTGAGGGCCTAATAGATGCAAAGAAAAATTTAAGGAGAAACATAAGAGAAAATGATGGCAATGAGGGATACCAAGATGTTGATAACTGGCTCGCTTCCTGAGCATAATAATCAACCATTTCATTGCTTGATCAGGGCCCATACTAGATTTGGAGAGGGGTATAATTGCCATGAATGCCAAATTAGTGACTAAATCCTGTGAAGGGAAATTGGACAAAGAACTACAATCTTTCTTGAGAAAGTCAAACTTTCCCAACATTGTCATAATGCTTTCCAAGATCATGCCATTGAAACTTATGAAAGCATTGACATACCACATGCCTATTGGCTATCCTCGCAATCTGCCCGATGGTTGTTTCATTATCCAGCTACATGGCCCTATGTAGAGAAACACCTAATGTGGGGATTGGTTTTATTCTATCAGCCATCACTTTAGTTATGACTTTGTATATCAAGTTACATAGGGAGATAGGTCTAGAATCATTACAAGAAACAATATTGTTACTTTTAGGGATTAGTGAAATAAAGGTGAAATTTATGTCACATGAGACATATTGTTGAATTATGGACCCTTCCATCACTTTTAGTAGGTACGCTCTTATAATGTCAAAAAATTAAACAAAAAACTCGACATTCCAACCATTCAGGCCTATACTATTTGTTTTTGCAAATTTATTTAATATTTTCTTCAATTTCTTTCATAGAAACGAGCTCCCCTACTTTTTGACCATCTTCATCAAATAAAAACCTTGGAAAATGTTGAATGAATTTCATCTAAGCACCTATATTATTCATACATGGGCTCTGAAAAAGTAAACCAAAGTGTGTTACTGCAACATCCTCTAGTCCTTTTGTGGAGTGACTTTATTCCTGTTGTGATCCATTATGTACCAGATAGAATTAATATTTCTTCTCTGATCGGCATATTTGTGATAAAATTTGTGTTTTGATCCCCATGAGCTAGCCAAATAGCCCTACTTTTCAATCTCTAGGTTTCCTCCTCTATCCTCAAGATCCACAATTGTTTTTACCTCTAGAGTATCCAACTAAACTTCATGGAAAATGTAGGGGAAAAATTTAGCCCATCAGCTAATTTTTGAACTTTATTAAAAAAAATCGTTAATTTCCATTTTTACTGTGTAGATTCACCAAATTTTCATGGGATACAAAATTTTTACTCTAAAATTAGTAAATTGTCTAGAAACTATATAAAACCCTTAGAAATTTGAATCTTTAAAAAGAAATATTGCCCAACATTTTATGGATGGAAATTTATGAATGAGTAAGATTCGCCAAGGTTTCTAAACTTAAAATTATGTATTCTTAAATTTTTCCTCGCTAAGCTTTTTTCAACTCAAAAAATATCCCTGAATTGTTTCTAATAAAACTAGAATGGATGTCTTCTTCAATCTTAATTAACTCTTATTTTAAGTCTAATTTTTTCTTCTTTTCCCATTGTATAACTTTAGTTTTAATTACTTACAATTTATAAACCAATTGTTGGATCAAGGTGCCATCAGAAAAATGAACCAATTCTCTCCACTTATTTATAACTAGATAAGTAAAAGTATCCTCTCCATTCCATGTATGATTAAATTTGAAGGGGTACTTTATCTTGTACGAATTGACTTTCAATTTGAAACATAAATGCATGTGATTATAAACATTTACATTCACAACCCATTTTTTAAATCGATCTGCACTATCAAATGAAGATGAGATCCCCATAATTTTGTAGATAAAGTTGTCAGGTTAAGATCACCCCAATGATCAAAGTGGAATCTTTTAGTAAACCATTATCTGCCACCTCCCTGTTAAATCTTTCCTTCGAGCATAAGGCCCATAACAATTTATAATATTTAAGTTTAGATCTAGGTCCCTTAAATGACCCACCAAAAGAACCCTTGTACAATAAATAAAAGGGCTTAGTTTATAAATCTTAGGGTTCCAAGCAAAAACTAAACCCCCATATTTCCCATCAACGTCCATAGAGCAACATTCCCAACTAAGAAGTAGCTTTCAGAAAACTTCCCTTGATTTATAACCAATCACCATCGTCTCTTGAATTAGAAGGATATATGGCATTGTCACTTCTAACATTCTTTTAAGAACACTAAATTTAAGAGTTCCCCCTACTCCTCGCACATTAAAGGACATAATAATCATTAAGGTCCTCACTACTCTCACGGGGGGTTCACTCAGTGAACTTGTTATATAGCACTATCATTCGCGATATATTAAAGAATATCCCTAATTTCACTAAATATTGGAAAATTCCTCCTAAAATTGCATTGTTGAACTCCCCTTGCAATACACCTTTCTAATTAATAAAACCCCTAGTTTCATCATATATTGTAGATATCCAATTTTATCAACCCATTTTTAATACCCCATTTATATCATATTATCATGTTTTAACGAATGGGATACCTAACACATATTAGTATAAGCAAACAAGATGTTAAATAAAATAATAGTATAATGTTAATAATGATCCCATCAGATTGCAGGGGTGACTAATCAATTTGTAGAATTGGATAGTGGAATACCAAGCGAAATAGAAATGGGGAAGGAAAAATGCGTAAAATCTAACTCAGTCAAGATATCAATGTAACGAAGAATGTGAAATATCAATAGTCCAATAGTTAGTGCAATGCTTAGAAAATATGAGAATGGCAGATGTTTCACACCATAGCATGCCAATATACCAATTTTATATCATGTAAATAAAAGTATAGCCATAGAGAGATCATGTTTTCTATAACCTTAATAATTACACTTCATAAAAATGTGAAATTGAAACCCTTTCTTGGATGGACTTCCCTACATTTTATTGTATTTTATTTATTGAGACAAAATGTCAACAAACACTTGATTTTCGCTAAGAATAAACTACATCAAAGCAATAGTATTGATTCATGGAGAAAATGTATTAAGAAAAATTTAAACATGTTTTAAAAACTTGAAACAACCTATTAACAAAAAGCTAAGTTTTAATGAAATATTTCTTCTCTGTTTTGCTAACTTTCCTCTACCTTAATTGACCATCTTGTATAAAATCACTTTCTACATTTAACTTTACTTAACATTTCATAAAACTCTATTTGACATAAATATTAAATNAAGCTCCAGTAGACACCTGTAATCCGGGATAGGGAACATGGCTATTAGCATCTCGAGCCAAAATATTTTGTAGTTTCTTCTTGTTATCTAGGAATAGGTCACCGACAAGATTCGATGAGGAATCTGATAAGTCATAGACTTGCGTGACATATAGGAGGAATTGGTGGGAAGATAGGTCTTTGTGGGAGGCCTCAATATATGAATATTAAGTTATATATATATCAATATTTTCTCATGATTTGCATTTTATTCCTCATCCCGCCCAAATAAATAACCCCCAATATTTATATTACTATATCAAATTAAAAAAAACCCTTGACCCCTTAATATGAGGCAATATATTTTTTAGGTTTTTAGGAGTATTCAAACCCCCAATATGAATGAACGTGATATGATATTGCCTCACTAGTGAACCCCCCGTGACTAATCTAAGGGCCCTAAATTCATCAATTAATACATCTACAAGAAAATAATACGAATAGAATCCCTTATCTAAAAACTAGATGGGTTTTAAGGATTTTGATGAATCCCTGACATCAAATCCACCATGCACAATCCATTGCTTGGGTTTTTTCCCCTTCCATGTAGGCTTCTTCTTGACAATAAAATTAGAACATAGTAATTGATCACATAGAACACCTACCTTAGCCCCAAGCTTTAAAGATATGTAGAAAGTCTGTGATTGCTTTTGAAGCATAATCCTTATATGACATGACTAAGATCTTAACCATATAATTAGTCCAAGAATCGTATATTTGCAAAGTAGTCCAAAAATCGTTCTCTCAAGTTGTATGTTACTCAAGCATACTAAACACTTATAAAATAAATAGTGATTGTTGCAAATAACAAAGGATTTTTTGAATCGTATACTAGTCAAAGAAAAATGAATGCTTATAAAATGAATAGTGACTATTACAAACAACAAAGGATTTCCTAAAACCAAGAGATATTGAAAATTTTCAAGGAACATTACAAGGATTTGAACGTTAAAACAAATGAAATTGATGGGAAGCACGGGGTCTTTACTCAGTGAAACAATGCCGTAGCACCTTCATTCATGGGATATTAAAGAATACCCCTAATTTCACTAGATATTGATATATACCTACAAAAATCATTTTGTTTATCCCCCCTCCCAATACATATTTTCAATTAAAAAAACCATATTTTTATGATATTCCTTATTTTTACTCGATACCCCTTTTTATACCCCCTAGTATCTATAAACCGTCATACCCTAATCCCCACACCCCAAAACCTACAATATATTGACCTTATTTTTCACAATTTAAAAACACCTTTATGAATGAACACGATAAGATATTGATCAACAAAATGAATCCCATGTAACATAAAAAGAATAAACATGTTTCATCAATAATAACGATTTTAAAACTTATAAAATAAACTTCGTTATCTAAACTCAAATATACTAATACTATGATTTATTCTTTAACTCTTTTACTGTACTAATAGTATGATTTATTCTTAGCTTTTGTGAACATAAATTCTCCCATTCCATTATGCCCCACCTCAAACATGCTAATAGTCTGATTTCCATTCTATTATTCCCCACTTTGATTCAAAGTTAAATAATATTGTGTTTATACGGGTGAGGTAAGTGCAAAAATGATATATGACGTTATAAACTCTTCGTGAAAAATAATAAATAAGATTATAATTTTAGGAATGTGGTTTTGAATATATATAAATATGTTTCAATCGCATTCACTATGTTAATAATAATATAAACTTTTGTAATGGAACATTCCACGACAAAATATTGTGAAGTCAGGTCGGTTTGATGACTTGGCCAATGCCACTTAATTATATACAAATAGGGTTGTGATAACACTTCCCATCAAATTTGTAGGAGTATTTTATGATGATAATTTCTATCTTATTAAATTCGTTAATTAATTTAGGCTTTTACCGACCAAACTCACCTGTCAAGAACTTGACAACACGGGAGATCTTGACAACAATGGATCTTTTGACCAACTTATTTTATTAGTATAGTTAGTATAAGTATAAAATAAATATTTTAAAATAATAATTTAAACAAAAGCTGTAAAGGTGTAAACAATAGATAGAGGTTTCTGATTTGCTACTTCCTCTTTTGAATAAGAAGTCTTTATAAGTATTATAAAAGCAGGAATTCTATCTTATCTAAAATAGATTAGCAAGGATAATGTGTAACCGCCGAAGGGAAGTAAGTCTCTTGCTTTATTGTGCCCTCGATACGAAGGAAGAACTTGTTGCCACGTGTTGCTTGCTCTCCCAAAGAATATTTTAGAACACTTTCAAACTATACGGAAGGGATTTATTATTCTTAATAAACCATAGAAAGTAGCTCCAAAGACTAAAAGAAACTGAGAATCTAAAAAAGATACTACAGCAATAAAATGACCACACCATCATAACAAGATGTACCCCGGGCAACCCGGGCAACCCAATATGGAAAAAACTAGCAAGAGGGTGAGGATTTTGCCTTGCTCTCTTATTATCAGATAGAAATGCTTGATACAAAGAAAAATGGACTCACTAAGGAGTGACAATAGAAACCATGGCATAAATGGCTACTATAGGATCTTATGCATCCTTTGTTTACGAAAAATATCCCACTCCTTTGCTCTTCTTAATTTTTAAAAAGTAAATAAATACAATAATAGCATAACCCTTTCCTTTCCGGTTAAATACTTAACATGTCTTAAATATCCTAGAATATGAATGAATGAATCCTAAGAGTAAAAATGGCTGTTAGATTGCTCATTGTAGCCAACAAACATATATACCTAGCTTTTGGCATAGAAATTACTTCTATTTTCCTTAGGAATATGGGCAAAAGCAATACAACTTCAAATACGAAAAAAAATTGATAGAAGGTTTTCTACCTGACTATGATTCCTTAGGAGTGCCTCAGTATTTATATTCTACAAAGTTTTACAAGCACTTTTATTAATAAGGACATAGACTGTAGTATTCACAGCTTCCACGCAATACTGACATGGTACATTTCAATTGTGCACCATGCACTTTGCCATCTCCATAACTTTTTACTGTGGCGTTTACATAAAAGGCAAGCTAGGGAAACCTAGCGTAGGTTCCTTCCCTTTTTCCATCATGTTGCCTCCCTTATTATTGTTGTTTTCGTTATCCGTATAGAAAGCAGCATGGATTTTGATGGCTGAATCTGCTCACTGGCCCTCTTCGTTCGCTGGCATGAACAACGAATTTGTTTCTTTTTATCTCCCTCAATTTTGGATTGAGCCTTTAGTTTTGGGGTATCGGATACGGGGTAAAATTATTTAGTTCCAATTGAATTGATTCATTGGGAAACATAGGCAGCAGTGGGAGTTGCTAAAACCTCTCCTTTTTAGTATTGAATGTTTCTATTGTGGAATGTGGCAGCTCTCCAGTCTAAACTTATGTTGCGGGTTTTAAAGCATGGGAAGGAAACAGGTGATGCCCAAGTCACATGAGTCTTCGTTCTTTAATTACCAAAAAATATGGATGGGTATGATCCTTAATTAATGATTAGCAACAAATTAATTACAAAAAAATATGGATGGGTATGATCTTTAATTAATGATTAGCAACAAATTGGGTCTAAAGTGAAGAAGTGATTTACAGCGCCACACTTGGAATAAATTGACTTGAGTGAGGTAGGAACGAATAGGGATGCTATTCGGCAACAGAGGAGCACGGGTTATTTAGACCTTGTTTTTTTTCTATTAGCCCTAAACCGGAGCGAAAGCAAATTGACACGTTAGTGAGCAGAGTAAATAATATTGGTATCTGAATTCCACTAGTATCCCTATGACATATAATTAGTGAACGTGGCGAATACAGCCTCCTATATAATACTTTTCCACTACCATTAGGTGGCATCCCACACTCCTAAAGGGCGGACAAATGTGGAGACAAGTAGCATGGAAGACTATTGCTTATCAAGTTTAGTGCATTCTCTTGTCACAAAAATTAGCATCCCCTTAGTGCCAAAGATTCACTAGGTGCTAACCAAGGGCAACTAGGGAGATTGGCCAATGTCACCACACCAAATATCCCTCACTCTTTAGACTAGCCTTAGCAAAACTAGCCAAGGGAGGCTTCCCTAACTAAATAATTAACTCCTAGGGAGGGGAACTTAGTTTAAGATGATCTAAGTGATTCTAATTATGTGTGTGTTATCATGCACTTGGTAGTTCTGTAGCGAGAGGGAAAAGGTAGGCCAAGGTTTGGGGAAATGGAAGGTCAATAAATAGTAGAGGGCAAAGTGCATTCCAATAGTTGATCCTCACCAAACCAACAGCTCTATAAATAATACCTCTTCTCTTCCTTGAACCCACATATTCTTAATGCCTAAAAAGAGAAACCAATAGATACTCTAACCATTGCAGTTTAAAACACTTTAACATCATTCCCTCCGACTAAGTTAATGATTGTTCAAGTAAGCATCCAAGTTATACTTATATTACACACCAAGACTAACCTATCGTAACACTTCTAGTTCAATGAGTGGCAGTACTACTAGAGTAAACAGTAAGCTTACTTTCCTAATTGATTCACCTGTAGTATTCACCTGATCAAACTAACCAAGCTGACTAGTATAGAGCTTAAATTGTATACCTCTATTTAACACATTCATTATGTTGAATACGTAGATATCGTAACTGTTATGTTTTCGTAATCGTTATACCTGTACTTTTTAAACCTTACTTATGATTCCCTTTATGGAACACTATTATTTAATGCAATTAAACCTATACTAGCTTTACCGTGGTGAAAGGGATAGGGTAACTAAGCATACATGATAGGTTATCTTACTGGTATTTGTCCCTGTACCCCGTGGCATCTCCCTCTTTATTCTGCCAACTATCCACAGGATAAATCCCCCTTTTCATAAAAGACCGATCACATTGATTTAGTTACTGGCGAGATGTTGGGTCTCGCCGGTAGCTGTCTAAACCATTACTTGGGCCATAGAAGGCGAGATATATCCGGCTAATGTCAAAACGTAATAAATACAATTATTCTGCTAGGCGAACCAATCCATCTAATAATTTAGCTACGAATTGGAGAGGCTGGCGTCATGGGATTTCCTAGGGGCAATGTAGCATATCTCAACTGAGGAAGTACCCAGTTAGTTGAAGGTATTAATGATTAGCCTACAGGGATGAGGAATTTGTAACTAAATTATTAGATGGATTGGTTCTCCTAGCCGAAGAATTCTATTTATTACATTTTGACATTAGCCAGATATCTCCCACCTTCTATGGCCCAAGTAATGGTTCAAATAGCTACTCTGATTGATGGGAAAGCAAAGGAATATGTCAAGATCTATGGGGGACATTTTAGTAAAGATCCATTTTTGTACACTCAATTTGGAAGTGCTCGATGCTCTTCGTAGTGCTCCCACTCAATCAACTCATCAGTCGCATCTTCTTTCCTCGTTCCAATTTGACTAGTTTTATACACAACTACTTCAATATCGAAACCCAGTAGCAGCATTTTCGCAATAGCAGCAGTAGCTTGAGTATGGGTAGTAGTCAATCCAAAAGACAGTCAGTGTTTCAAGTAGGCATAAGCAGGTTCATCCCTCCAAGCAATAAATCAGAGCATGTGGTGAAGTAGTTGGATTTTGAAAGCATTTATAAAGCTAGGGTTGTAGGGTACTATTGTCTTAATTCAGAAATTTTATCTAGTTAAGCCCTCCAAAAATATCAATAGTTGAAAAGCACAGTGGGGAAGATTCCCATGTGAAATAGGCACCCAGACACTCTTTGTTTCGGTCGACCTAAAAATGTATCAAACCGCGCATTTCAATAAGGCACGGAGTTTAAAGGTCGATAAGATGGATTCCAGCACCTATGTATGGGTTGTGCCCATTTTTCACCTACCCCCTTTTTAATTGTTGAGGCCTAAAGTAAAAATAAACTCTCATGCATTTAGCTAGAAGCTCCATGATCATGCTTTTTACCTAGTTTGTTCCCTATAATAAAGAGATTAAATTCTCGATGGGCGAGGAATTGTTCCACCCATACCGACACAATATGCTTCTCCATGCCAAGTTCCACACTTTTATGGTTTAGGGTAATTGACACATTCCATTCAATGCCTCCCCATAGTTGTTAGTTAGTTTATTTTATATAAGATATAACAACTAGTTTCACCTTACCATCAACTAGTGCTAGGAGTTATCATGAGGGAGTGATTTATCCTAATTCATGAGCTACTCCGACTAATAAGATTTATATAGATGGGAATAAGCATTACATAACCACCAAATAGTGTTTAAGTTAGTGGGCAGTTAGTTTCCAGATCAATCTAAATAGATGGGTATTGGGTATTATCTAATACTATGATCTCCCTCCCCAAAGAATGAAAAGACTAAAAAAAGGAGGGTAAAGCATTGATGAATAGATTTACCATAGCCAACCTCAACAAGCGTTAAATCGTGTGCAAATGCTCCTTGAAAGCGTTCTTGGAAACATGTATTCGAGGATAGAATAAGCAAACTTGCTCGAACATAATATAATAAAGAAGATCCGTGTTACTCTGACAACTCCAATCCTCTCCCACAACTCTAACTTATTATCCCCAATTCTCCCTTTTATCATCGATCAAAACATAATTGCATTATTACATATATATTAGGGTTCTACGAAGTGCCTCTTCCCAGAGACCTTTGTTTCCCGTATATATCCCTTATTTGGGGCCAAAGAGTAAGGCCAAAAAGTAAAATAGAGAGGGTAAGCACGTACGCCTCTAGTGTTGGTGTGACCTTTAGGGTAACCCGGTGCGTAGGGACCTCTTAAGACACCGAACCACCCACTTGGCTATAAGAATACCACCCTGAGATTCAACATTAATAAAACCAAGCCCCCTCATCCTTGGGCATAGTGCAGACGTCCCAAGGAACCAAAGAAAGATTGCAGCCACCACCAAAATTGGGCTACAGGTATACCCTCAAAATATTCTCAAGCTGTTGAAACTAAGTCCAACTAGGGAACCAACATGATACATAATACACATGAGAGGCCTGGAGAATACAACCAACCACAGGAAGCTTACCTGCAAAACGGAGATCCTTATGATATAACCCATGCAATTTTATTGTTAACTATTGAATAAACTAGTCCCAAATAGCTATTGGTAAGACCCCAACCCCAAAGGGGATATTCAAATACTTCAAAATGACCCTGGGGAAATGTAACACCAAGCGTTGGTTCCAAGGATCCGATTTTAAGCTCTTAGCATATGGAACTGCTCCTGCTGGGTATGAGTATCGGTCTAGAAAGAAAGAATCTCCATCTCGCTCTACTGACTCACCACTTGCTTCCTCTGCTACTGACACTATTTTATTTCTTTATTTCGCTTTCTGAAGGAGAATCGCTTATTGATACTAGACCAATTAGCATGAAAGTGACATAGATGGATCTAATCTAAGTCTTTGTTTCAGGCTTCAAGAGTGAGGATTGGTTCTTAGCTACTGGTAACCGGCTTTCGTAAAAGCACCTTTGGGCAGAGTTTTATCGATCAACTATCACACTTTCATGAATAAAGACGCAACTCTTATTCATATACACAATTCGAAGTGTCTGTCCCGATTTAGTGTATTAATTGTTAGAGCTTCAAAAGGGGAAGGATCCACCTCAAGAGGCAAGGTTTGAAGCTTTTGTCTAGTTGATGTGGGATAATTGCAAGGGGAACTACTCCATAAGGTGTATTTCTGTAAGCGTTTTAGTGTGTAGCATTCCTCCATCAAGGGGGAAGCTGTATGATCCAACCAAGCTAAAGGGGGAAAGTGTTAATGTGGATTGAAGGAAATGCGAGACTGCGGGCATATTGGGGAATGCACTGGCCAACAGCAAACCTTCGCAGACAACAATATATGCACTACCCTCTGTCGACATATACCCCGGTCAGCAGCAAAATATTTATCTCTCTATCTCTATGGGTCCACCTAAAATGGTTCCTCCATGCCCCTATCTCTCTCGTTAAACCCCAGCTTAGTCTGTCATGATATGAAAAAAACAAATTGTTATCTTTTTCTTTATCTACTAAATTAACTGATTAACCATCAAATAAATCTCCACTCTTCAATGTATATTTGTTATTTTGTTGATATATTAAAAAAGTTCAAAAATATTAAATAATATCCAAGACTATGTTTTAGATTTAAATAAAAAATGAGTCATTTAAATAAATTTGGAAATTAATTTTATTCTAAAATTATAGACATTTAGATTTGACATTTAAATTTTGAATTTCTATGATAAGAATTGCTATTATAGAAATTGCAATTTATGGTTAGAACAATTTATATTGATAAATCCCTATAGAATTCTTATTAAAAATGTAGTCGGAATTCTTTTATCTTAGGCTTTATCATTTATAGGTAATAAAATTGTAGTCAAAATTCTTTTATCTTAGGCTTCTCCATTTATCGGTAATTAGTTCTATGTTTTTCATATGTGTCTTGCTATTAAGAGTTTTTTTTTAGGATTTATAGTAGTTGGTTTGATTTCAAGGATGTAATTCCTCTTTGTGAACAATCTTACTAAGTCATCTAAAAATTTTGGCTTTAATCTTTGTTATATGCTACAATTAGAGTTCTGAGATGTAATTTATGTTTTTGTGGCTGCCATACTTTATAATAGAAAATTTTCAATACTTTATAATATAAAAACTTTATTAATTTTGTTATAATATATCTTACATTATTAACAGATCATTTTAAGTATAACAAAGAAGGTCACAATTGATGGACCTAGTATGTGTTATTCTTTTTGTCACAATTATAGCTTTATGTAGTTACATAGTTCCCTTCATCCTTACTTTGTGAGAACTACACTACTTTTTCAGAATCACACTACTTTGGGGGCAAGTGTTCTGAAGGCTTGAAGAAATAATTATGGAGAATTTTCATCTCTTTTGTTATTTATGTCATATTCCTAGGAAAAGAACAAAAAATCATTTTAGGTCTATGGTGATTCTGAGTTGGTGATCAAAAGCATGTGGGGGGAATTCAAACTCAAAATATGATATTAAAAATTTTGACTCGACACTTATGTTATCAGTTAAAATGGTAGTCCAAGCCACCAGCAAGAATATGTGGAGAAAGTAACCACTGTCACCTTAATCACTTCTACAAACTTCTTCAAAATTCGAAACCCCCTAGGGGAGAGCCCTATGTAACTCTGCAAAAGACACTTAGACACCAAATATATCTCCTATGTGTGTATGGTTAGTGACTAGTTCCTAATGGAGTCTAGAAGAGGATATGAATAATACAAGTACATTCATCCAAGGATAAGCCAATTGCATAACTAATTAGTTCCAATACACAGATAACAAGTGCAATTTGTAGGAATTAGCAAAACTACATCCATTTCATAAGTATTTATCATTATCAAATAATAATTTAAAGCACATGTACATCAGTACGTGTCAAACAATCATGTTAATATTATGACAATAGTAGTAGTTTAGGCATTCACTTTAGTATAAGAAACAATAATGTGCATATAGCCAAGCAATTACCAAACAATTTGCATCGACCTTGAAAGCAAGTTGCATGTGTTTATTAGTAACAATATCATAAATAGTATGCAGTAGTAGACATAACCAACATTAACAATGTCCTTCTAATTCATACCAACCAAGGATAATGACCATCTAACTGATGTTTGCAAGTCATTTTGTAGGGTTCAGTGGATGGAAGTGTATGGAAAGGTACACCTGAGTAAAGGGAGGGCCCTAAATTTTGGGAGGCCCTAAATTGGCCAAATATTTTATTTTTATGAGATTTTTATAAATTTTACAGACCTAAAACTAACATATAAACTAGGTTTTTAAAATGAAAATGGTGTGAGAGCCAACGGAAACCCTACCCTAGCACAAGCCCTACCAAACATAGGGATTCCAAGGAGAATGGCTAACCTAATGAGAAAGGGTTCTAGGTTAAGCAACTAGCCTATAAAAACTAAGGAGAAACCCTAAGGAACCCTCACAAGGACATGCGTCGTTGTTTTCTAAGGTGACAAGAAGGAAGGTAATGGCCTATCCTAGGGAAAAGTGCAACTCTAAGGCTACCATTAATACTTAGACATGCACATCCACCAACATCCAACAAAAATGTAAGGCTGACCTCCTTGTGCTTGTGTTCATCCAACAAATCAAAACATCACCCAAAGCAAAGTTTCACCAAAGAATTGCCAAAAAAATAACTTGCATTAACCAGAAAACTTCCTCAAAAGTAGTGCATCTATCCAAAGAAATCCTAAGAAGGTGTTGGCCATATTTTCTTACCTGTCTAACTAACGAGAACTAACCCACACAAGGTGCTTAAAGAAGCCCCCAGTATGTTTGGTATGGATAATTCCCACAGGTTATGGTCATGTTACCACTAGGTTTTAACTCTCTTAAGGAGAGAGTTATCTAAACTTAAACCTAGAAAAGTATAATTTAAACTACTTTATGCTACTAAATTCTAAATAATACAACTAAAACTATTAAATCTAAATATTAATCTATAAATTAAATTAAGATATTATTAAAATTATCTATTTATGAGCTAAATTCTATTTAGGAGCTACTAAATGAAATTAAATCTGAGTTTTTCTAAAACATTTCTTAAAAATAAGAAAATAGAAACTCAACTAACAATGATTAAATTAATAATATAAAATTTAATTTAAATTATCTATCCTATCTTGGCCAAGAGCTAATTGTAAATTGAGTTAACAATTATTAACTAATTAAGAATAGAAATTTTAATAAATATAACTATAAGAGTAAAAACTAATCACAATTATAATTAAAATCAATATGTATTGTAAAATAAATTATGATTAAAGAGATACTAATAAATTATCTTTTCATCGTAATAATAAAAAAACAACACTCAACACTTTAATACTTTAATGTCAGAATCTTAAAGTTATTAAACTAATGGATGAAATACTTGTAAAAACAGATCAATTTATTAATGCAAAACATTCTCAATCAAATTACATAGCCAACATAATAAAATGAACAAAAACATTAAAATGTATTTTTGATGAGAATCATTTGAACAAAATCCATACAATCATATCACAGTATAACTGTACATGGATCAATATGAGAAAATCAAATATAGAAATCTATATATGTTTCAAAAACTAAACAAAAATGATACCAGTCTTGAAAGTTGTGTCTGACAATATCCCGAGAAGAAAACTCCAACAGAATACTTGCTGCAAATATTTTTATTTCAACATAAGATTTTCTCCATCGTCCTCCCATTCTCGGTGGTGTCTCATATTCCTTCTGCAAATAAAAATATTACAAAATAGAAATCAAAGTTTCTTCCATTATGTCCAGACTCCCCCTAAACAGTTGAATCTATCTTTTATATGGGGGATCAGGATAAGATTCCTTCCTGAACAATAGCCATCACAATCAATTCTTTTTTGAGTTGTTCAGCTGAATTGCCAATTTCTGAGTTTTAATTTACACATGTTTCAATCTGTAATAATCAAATTTCAATATTCCGTTGATTCATAATTAAACTCCATCCATAGCACTTCTCCAAGGTAACAGCGTATGTCATTTTGATATGTTGCATCTGACAAATTAATGATTTGATCATAACAGAAAGAGTAATGTAAACACCCTTTCGCTGACGTTCAACCTTCACTCTCTCAAAGTTATGGCCACAATTTAGTCTACAAACTCATGGAATAGTTGAAAAGGTAAAACTGTGACTCCAGAAGATTTAATGTTAATTTACACCACTCTTATAAATCTTTATCAATTCACTCAATCCAAGCCTTGTTTGATGGTGATTTTAAATATAAACAAACTTTCCCGTATTGAATCTCGTATAACATTTATGATGTGTCAGCGTGCCAAACTGTATTTTCGATCTCGAGAGATCTGGTAACATATTTTTAAACAAAACGGCTGATTTTCCAGTTATCTCAAATGATAACTCTTTTAAAAACTGAATATATATTCTCCTTCAATGGCTGATAACTTCCGTCACTTGCGGATTATCAAATTAATGAACTCAGAGACTTGGCGATTTGGTTTAGTAGTGTCTTCCTCTCTCAATGACACGTCCTCAATGGCGTCCGGATCTTCTTTACTTGATTGGCATGCAGAATGATTCTAAACAAGTGTTGGCAACTTCATGAACCAGATTCATAGAATTCATATTTTTTTTCCCTCATACATGCCAATATAACACGGAAGATTTCAAAATCTTGATACTACAACATAATTAAGTGAGGTCGTAAAATATATACCAAAGTTTGGTTTCAGTGGATGTTAAAATCATATTATATTATATGATCGAAATGGAAAAAAGAACATGCCAATATAACAAGTAAATTTCAAAATCTTAATACTAGAACATAATTAAGTGAGGTCGTAAAATATATACCAAAGTTTGGTTTCAGTGGATGTTAAAATCATATTATATTATATGATCGAAATGGAAAAAAGAACATGCCAATATAACAAGTAAAATTTCAAAATCTTAATACTAGAACATAATTAATTCTAATTAAGTGAGGTCGTAAAATATATACCAAGCCAATATAACAAGTAAAATTTCAAAATCTTAATACTAGAACATAATTAATTCTAATTAAGTGAGGTCGTAAAATATATACCAAAGTTTGGTTTCAGTAGATGTTAAAATCATATCACATTATATGATCGAAACAGAAAAAAAATGTGATATAACAAGTTGATACAGGATTATTATATGATCGAAATAGAAAAAAATGCGATGTAACTATATCTCAATTTCATAAATGGATAATAAGGCACTTCTATAATAAAAAGATCATATTTATTGGAATAAGAAAAACCTTATCAAAAATTGTTTCCTTTCTCTTTTCCAAGATCGTATTTATTGGAATGAAAAAAACCCATTGAATTGTATTCTTGTAGTGTTATGGTTCTTATAACTAAGGTGCAATGTTGCCACTCAGAATCCTTGCCAAAATATTGGCTATAAATATTGTCATACTCTCATATTCTTACAAACCAAGTTTAACACATTATATAACTTAGCCAGAATTTTAAATAGTTCTCATTTTGTTACAAGTTGAATTTATTGGCTATTTGAACCTCCAAATTGAAAAGTGATGCTACCACTCGCACAATTTTTTTGACGCTTTTTAAAATCTCAACTAGTGTCACTTCAATCAAAACCCTAAATCAACCCTAGAATTAAAAATGTGGTTCTTGAGAATCAACATTACTTTTATTTGGAGTTAAAATCACATCATGGTTGAAATAATGGCCTCTACACAGACGGTGTCATTATATCAAAATACCAAAATCAAAACGTGAATAAAAAAAACGTGCTACTAGTGGCACCCCTTTCTTACATTGGATTATAGTTGTAAGCATTTCAAAACCATACAATAATTTTTTTTTTCAATGTGATTCACAACCCCACAGAGGGGTTGCTAAGTACACAGGAAGAATTTCGAGGGGGCACATGAAGGGGCCTCACCCTATCAGCTCTGATTACGGAGTCTAACCTAATGGAGACATCAAGTGAGACCCTGATATATCTATGCATATCCAGAAGAGGATTCGACCCCAATAGTGCTTACAACTCATAGCTCTCATGCAGCTACACAACCTTATAAAACTATTTAATTTGAATTAATCACTTCAAAAACAAAACAAAACAAGTGGAATAAGCAACACAGTTGCTTAGTACCTGCCACTTATGTAAGAAACAATGTAAAGTAAATTAGCATCGGACATCATTCATGGTCATTTACAACTCCATGAGTGATTTAGGCGTTAAGTATCCCTTCGTAGTCTTATGAGAAATTTTTGGTAGACATGAAACACCTAACACTAAACACTACCATCCATAGCCTCATAAGCGATTTAAGGCATACATAGTCCTTCATAGTCAGAGAACTATTTTTTATAAGCATTATGCACCCAACAGTAAAGTAGTAAGTGATATATTGATTGAGATGTATATAATTTACGCAATGTAGTGGACCATTCATAACTCAAGAGTCATTTAAGGCTTACACCGACCTTTATAATCTCAAGAGTGACTCAAGGTCTACATAGTCTGTCATACTTCCATGAGTTATTTTTGGTAAATATTATGCACTAGTAGAAGAATATTAAATGTTGCATAATTTGAAATATATATTATGGATGTGGTGAAGTATATATGTTACTTCATGAAATGTAAAAATTAATAGATAAGCATTATAATACTAAAAACCATAATGCAAAACTATTATTAAATCTTTAACTTTTAAAATTATTTTTCATATTTAATATTATATTATGTAAAACAACAAAAAAAAAAAAATTACTCAAAAATATATACTAATTATTTTTTCAAAATTTAGAATTTTTTTTTTTATAATATCCAATTTAGTATTTAAATTTTAAATGACTTTTATAAAAAAACTTTAAAATAAAAACACTTTCCTAATTAATGAGGCAGCGATTATTAAATTTCTTTTTAATAAATATTCATTTTTATAATATTAAAAAAAATCTATATTAAAACTTTAATAACATCAAAACTTGTAAATCTAAAAATCAATTAAAATTATTTAAAAAAACTAAAAATTATTACTTTAAAATAAAAATTTGCCTCTTGTTCACACCCTTACCCCAAAATAAATCAATAAAAAAATTTATGGTTGAAAAAAATCAATAAAATTTTATGGTTGAAAATGAATCTCAACCAGCCTGCTTTTATAACATGTTTAATAACTAATAAATACAAATTATTGATGAAAATTGTCAGCTAATGTCATGTATATCAGTGGAAGATTTCATCGGTTGCTAATCAAATAAAACTCTTTACTTTCTTTTAAAAAGACCGACATTATTCAATGCCTTTCGGCTTTTATGTGACATAATTCCATTGCCTTTAGGTTTGATGTGACATAAATGCTTCACCTATTTTGATCAGGGTGAATATAAATGACAATTGATGGGGAGTGTTGCTGTTAAATTTCAGATCCTAATGATAGATAAATTACATGGTGATTATTTTTGTTTATTAGATTTTCATTTCAATAATAATAGCGATGATGATGAATTGAAATACAGTGAGCTAAATTTTGGACAATTTATATTTATATTTATAAATGATAATTGATGGGAAGTGTTGCTATTAAATTTCAGTTCTTAATGATAAATTACATGGTGATTATTTTTATTTATTTATTAGATTTTCAATTCAATAATAATAACGGTGTTGATGAATTGAAATTTGGACAATTTATTATTTAGATTTATGATATTTTTTATCAAAATTCAGTTGAAATTGTTAAAGTAGTGATTTTGGATTGTTGAAATTGTATAATTTGAATATTAAAAAATAATAAAATCACTTAATTCATTCCTATAATTAAAATTACAATTTCAACCATCCAAATAACAATATCAATTATTTTACAATTCAAACAAAAAATAAAAAAAAGCAATTTAAAGTTGAACTTACAATAAAAATATCTTCTCATTTAAATTTATCTCGGTTCAATGCATATGTAAAGAATCTGTCTGTAAAGTTGCATACATGTGAAAAGAATCTGTCAATAAAGTTTCATACGTGTACGTGTGTATGGTTGAAATTGCATAGTTTAGGTGTTCATTTGAACAGGAAAAAATTTAATATTTTAATAAAGATTTTATTATTGGAATCAAGTAACCAAAAATATCTGAAAACTCAAACGATTAAAGATATAAAGTTGTGGATTCTCCCCCCAAAGGGATTTTAGAGTATTTTCTCATTAAAGTTCTGTGGGAGCAGTGTGAAATGACAGGGAAAGACATCTCAAGAGTCACGTTACATCTTGCTTTGGTTCTAATAATAATAAAATTAATAATTTAACTGATCTACATGGTAAATTAGCATCACCAGTGCTCTGAATGCACTAAGAAAAGAGAAACTTCCTATGCGTATACACATTATATATACTCCAAATTAGCGCTTTTACATGAACCCAAGCGGAATTATCATCCTACTTGCTGTATACATCAAAATATATATACAGAGAAAACGAATTCCTCTAAAGCTTGATCCACAAATATAAAAGAAGATAAGCAATTCAAAGGCAGCAAGATGTTCAATGCAAATTCTTGGATTGATCCACAAATATAAAAGAAGAGGAGCAATTCAAAGGCAGCTGCAAGATGTTCAACGCAAATTCTTGGAAGCAGCTTTCATTGCTTTGCCGGTATTCTGGAGCTTCAACGCCTTCAAAGCCGTAGCTGATAACCTTCCATTCGATACAGGATTGATGGTCTTCCGAACCTTAAACACGTTCCACGCAGTTCCCATAGCATGCCCCCCAACTGCAAACATGTCTTGTGCCACTTCCCCTGCATCTTCCCCAAACCTGCAATCAAATGAAATTCAGTTTTGCAATTTCAATCTGCAAGCATACAACAAAAATTCTGGGTCCAGCAAACCATACATACAGAATCGGAAACGCAGTAGTACCTGTGTGAAATAACTTCAACCGTAACCTCAGAAGAGACTGATATAGCATCCTTTCCTGCCGCTTCAACAGCTTCTAAAACTTGATCTGAAATTCAAGAAATATAAAAACCCGATTATTCTTGACCATTTACTACATTTATTTATAACTATTGCAAGGGAGCAATGGGGGAAATATTGCCGTACTGAAAGCATCTAATGAAGCAAGAAGGACATCTCCAGGCAACATGCTGAAGAACTTCTTTCTAGCCTTGGATCCAACCACCGGTGCAGTCACGGCACCGCTTACTGTGATCAACCCCTTTAGCACATTCTCGCTCATATTTTCTGTCATCCTTGACACATTTTTTACCCTGCATACATGCCAACAGCAAATTCAATATCCAATTTAGTTTCTTGGTGCTACAAGGGCCAAGTTGCTCAGTAGAAAAACAAAAAAAAAAGTTAGAATTCTTCCCATTCACCTTCGAATGTTCCTCTTTGTGCTTGGACTTATCTTTCCATGATTGCTCTTTTTCTTTTCATGATCAACGGCTGCTGCGGTGGTTTTACTCAATCGGCTTTGAATGAATGCCCCGCCTTTCTGCACTTGAGAAGCATAAGCATTGCTGCAGAGGAATATACCCTTGATGATCTCCCCGGAGCCCGCAACAATGGCCTTGCCCACCACACTGTTATAGTCTTCTACCCTGGGCGCCAACGCAGTCCAGTACGCCGCCTCCGAGTTTCTTAATCGCGGGTTCATGCGCCTACCCAACCCATCAAAGTATTCTTCCATTCTGGAGCATTCAATGCAAGCAACCTCCTGATGTCATCATTGTCATGTGTCAAGTGAAAACCAGATACCAAACTCCAAGAATGACATCATTTCTGATGGCCAATCAGAAGTTTACAAAATAGCAAATAGAAATATTTTTATTAAAATTTAAAATATTTTTTTGCAAACTCTAAAATTTAACTTTAGAAAACAGATTTTGATTTTTTAGTGGCAGCAACTAATAGAAGGTCAAATGTGATTGACTAGCAACCGATTACTATATACCTGCTGTGGCAGGTATAATAACTCAATTTTGATTAAAAATATAATTTAACAAAAAAACTTAAAAACAATTAAAAAACAAAATTTTAATTGAAAACCATTAAATAATAAAATTATATATATAATATAATATAAAATATAGAAAACATTAAAAAATTATATTTTTAATAAAATATTAAAAATAACATTAAAAATAAACAACAAGTTATATTATTAAAAAACAATGTAAAACACTACACCCTCTTACTTAAAATGTAGTGGAATTTTTTTTACTAAAATATTAAAAATAAAATTAAAAAACATTAAAAATAAACAACAACAAAAAATTGTGAAACATTACACACTCTTACTTAAAATGTAATGGAAATGGAAATATTGTAAAGGGGAGGAGCCCACTGAGTATTGAGCTAACCCCACTTTCAAAGTGGTGGCTAGATGTTAACATATTTTTATTTTGTATTTTGTATTTTTTAATATTTTAATATTTTAAATTTTAATTTTTGTTTTAATTTTTATATAGATTATTTTTATTTTTATTTTGTTATTATTATTATTTTTTAAATCACACTTCTGTTTTTTTTTCTTTGTTATAATTTGTTTTAAAGTTTTTTAATTATATTTTTTATTTAAAGTTAGGTTTTTGTTCTTTATTTTTATAAAGATTGTATCAAAATGTTTTTTTTATCATGAATTGTTTTGAAATACTTGTAATTGTAATTTATTGGATGAAAAGGGTGTATTTTTTTATTAAAAAAATATGAGTTTTTATAGTTAGAGTTCTGGATTTAAGTGTATAGTTATGGTCAAGTTTTAAAATGTGTTGTTTACATTACCATAAAGGTGTGTGCAAGAAGTTGAGGGACCTTTTAGATGCAATGGTGAAGTGAAGTCAATCACTCTTAGTAAAAAAAAAAAAAAATCTTCCCAAGCAATCCCAAACCTGCCAAGCCTAGTCCCAAGGCTGCCAACAGACATGTCAATTAGGATAGTAAACCAAATCACGCCTCCATTTTATTTAAGCAAATCGCGCCTCTGTTTTATTCAAGAAAATCGTGCCTCCGTTTTAGTGAACAAAATCGTGCGTGCGTTTTGGAAAGCCTTTTTTTTAAATAGGCCGAGCGCGTCTTTTTCGCCACATCGCACGGCTATTGGAGTTCTTTGGAGCAAACCTCGACTGGGCGAACGCATTTTTGGGTGTGCCAAATCCATCCATCTCCACCTTTGGATCAACCTCCTATTTGTGAGGTATTTTCCTCATTTCTTTTCATGTTTTTTTCTCTTTGTTCATCAATTTATTTTCCCTAAATTAAAAATTAAACCAAAATAAATTAAATTATGGCCAATGGAAACAAAAACCCCAATGGAATTGGCCAATGGAAACAAAAACCCCAATGTAATTGGCCAATGGAAACCAATTCCTCAATTTAATCATAAAAATTAAATAATTTTGATTATTTACCAAAATTCATACCCAAAATTCCCATGCCCAACGGAAACCAAAACCCCGATTAACTCAAAAAACAAATGAATTTCACTATTTCCATATGCATATTCACAAGCATCCTTGTGAATCCATACCAAAATCCACAAATATGCAAAGTTTGTCAAGCACATTGCAAGTTTGCATAAGTAATTTACATGCCCAATGTAAACCAAAACCCCAATTAACTCATAAAAAACAAACGAACTTCACTATTTGCATATATGTATATTCGCAGGCATCATTGTGAATCCAAACCAAAATTAACAAATATGCAAAGTTTGTCAATTATGTTGCAAGCTTGCATACAACTAAAAAAAAATCAAGTAGAATTCATATATTCCCCTAAAATACATAAACAAAAATGGTAAATCCCTTTCCTCTATCCAAAATATCGAAGTTGGTCTTCCAAGAACATCAATAAACACCTTATAGTTTTGATGAAACTTCATAATCCAAGTGTTAAAATAAGGTATAGAAGCTTCCCATGCTTTTAACAAATATTTCGTCTTGAACGAAGGGTACTTTTTGGTTAAGGTCAAGACAACAAAGTTCAACAATAGACTCTATGAATGCGAAGATACATAGGTAGGTTGATGTATTTGATTAAACATGCCAATCACATACTATCATACATGATATAATCCAGTGGAACCCTTGCAACCATAAAATCCATAAAGATCTGCTAAATAGACTTTGGAGTCCAAAAAACATCACACTACAACAAATAGTTACATATCTAACAAAATCATTGCTTATACTGGGATTTTATTCATCAACAACACATTATGCCGCCTATTCTAGGCTCTAGTTGTTGCCTCTACCCACATTCTGGGAGCTGGTCCTGCAAAGGCAATAGTCGGCACCTCACAATTTCAACGAAACTTCATAATCCAAACCTTAAAATAAGCTAGAGGAGCTTCGCAATCAACATATGCACTCAAGACACTTTTTGTACACATGCATACTTAAAAATTGGAATTAATACTTGAATTTAGGACATAAATATGAAATGAAAAATTGTTAAATTTTTATTCTTTACTGTAAAATTCAAGATCAATTTTTAAATTTACATGATAGATTTAGTTTATGTTGTTATTTGTTGTACATTAGTTATACAGTTTTTAGTGCTTAGATATGTCATTATATCATGAATTATATTTCTACTGATATTTTATTTGTATTTATGATTGCAGTGGCTGCTATGGATAACAATGCGGAGATACTGAGGGTTATTTCCTATTTGAGAGAGATTGGTTCTGCTTGGAGGGGTGGAGATGAGCTCTATCGCTCCTTGTCAGATTCTTTGTTGTCTATTGTTGATACGATCTCAAGATCGAATGATGCTTTGTATAGCATCGCATCTTACAAGGAGAGAAAAAGACAACAATATGCTGATGGGTTAATTTACAACGAGGTAAAAAAGCTCAAAATAACAAAACAACACATCTATTCATTGTTTAGACTACCTAGGACGGCTGACATTCTAGAGATCAACAGGCCACATATTTCTATTGAGTGGTGCATTTTTCCACCCATCAGAGACAATTGGATGGATAGGTGGTACATGTTTTTTGACATCCCCGCTCACAACAATAGGGAAGTACCGTTGTACTTCCTTTGAAAATTGTATGCAGAGTTTGTGATGGGGAAACATGTCAACTATTTTGACATGTTGGGCTTCCAGGGAATTGGTAGGGGGATGCCCCAACACTAACCCAATGCTAGGCATAGAGATTCCAATCCACATATCCTTGCACCCCATGCCCAGCTACTGAGGGAAGACATCCCTCCTGCACATGACATGGTTTCCCAGACATAGGAGACATTTTTTACTCTAGGTGAGGCGGTCTCTCGACACACGACCACTATTGACCAAAGAGCACCCTCTTCCTCTACTGGTGTACAACCACCAGCTTCTAGTGGTGGAGGGACATCTATTAGTGGGGATATACCAACATCCCATGTGCCTTAGAGCGAGCCATACGTCTGCACATCGTGTGGGGGACCTTGTTATGGTCCTGGACCAAGACACGGTACCACTACGATGACTGGTGGTCAGGTAAGGACATTGTTTTAAAACTCTGTTATTGTTCAATTTTTAATTTTTCCATACTATATGTAACATATTAAAAGATTCATAATATATGCAATATTTACTGTTGCAAGAGATTGATGCCTCTCACAGGGGTGGTACTGCACCCAGTGTGGTTGTACCCGAGGCCCAAACAACAACCATTGAGGTAATATTTAAACATTTGTCATTTTTTTAATGCATGTGTCAGTCTTGATTAATTTATTAAATTGTCTAATATTTACAATTTTTGAAGTTGCAGGAACCCCACTTAGAACGTGATACTGGAGACGTTGATATCAACAACATAGTCCACGGTGGAATTTACAATTACTTGAAGAATGTAAGTACATGGGTTATGACTGAATCTTGTTCAAATTATTTAAATGTCTTACTGTACACTCCTTTATAGATCGCTAATATTTATAATTTTTAAACTTGCAGATGCTATTAGCATCTAAAGAGGGGAAAGAAATTGATGGAAGCGGTCACTCCCATGCGAGAGATATGTAACAGGTAGGGATAAGTATATTACAACATGTTAGTTTTTCAGTACATATTATTCCATCCATTCAAATCCATGTCTAACTATGGTAACACTTTATGACTGCAGACATCATCGCAGATCCCTGCACCGCCTCTTTGGTTTGGATCTCCCCGTAGTCCAAACATAGATAAGGGGGTTGTTTACACCAGATGACCCTCTTCCTTGAATAAAGAGGGTGTGCATGAAGATCAACCTACTCATCCCACGGTAATGTACACACTTCCAATGGCAGTTGTTGGTTAGCTATGAATTCACTTCACAAGTGGCTTTTCTTAATGTTATTTTCACATGTTTACAGCGTCAGGATGTAGAGTCATCCGTGCCAGAACTTAGTGGGATTGTTGATACTGCGGCCAATACTGCATCTACAATAGGGATAATTCACACTAAGGTACATCTACTTGAATATTTGTAATTGTACATTTCATTTGTATTGTTTATGCACATGCATGATGTCTAACTATTTTATCATTTGGTGAATGTAGCCACACCCTGGTCCATTAGTGCACGAAACTGAGGTTGATGTTCAACCTACGGCTCCTCTTTCTACTAAAGAGTCCCATCGTAATCCCCTAGAAATGGTTTTTTCGGTGAGATGTTCATTTTTTACATAATTGATTAGTACTTTCTCATTCATGTACATGTTGATAATTCTTGAGATAATTGACATAAAAAAATTTATTCACAGAGAAGCATTGCAGAGAGACTCTCTGCAAGGAGGAGGACACTAGAGGCACCTATAATCCCGATGGATGCAATGAATATTTGTTTTATTTACAATTGAGTCATATTTTAAATTTTCAAACTTTGTTATTGCTAGACAGTACTAGTTCAGTTACCTGATCAAGAAATATTGTCATTGATCTGCACTCACCAGAGATGCACAGTGGTCATAGACAGAGCTGAAAAGCATTAGGGTCTGGGAAAAACAAGAGAAAGTTAGTTTTTGATGTGTTAGTCCATGACAAATATGTATTTTTATGTACAACCCATAGTTAGAGTATAGGGGTGCGGCCTAGGACAGATGTACTTTTGTTTGCACATGTATATCAAATATGTTTTTGATACATGTACATTGACAGGACATAGATGGGAATTCTATTTTTGTATTATAACTTTCATGATATAAAAAATATTTCATATCAAGGCTCTTGAGATCTTCATGGTTCAGTCTTTTAAGTGTGATTATACATGTATGGCCAGGAATTTTTCTGTGTAATGTTCCCAATTTTTTTATAGATTTTACGATTGCATGGAGATATCAGTTATAAATTTGAGAACAACACACAATTACAATATTACGTAATGACAAAAATGTACATTTTAATTGTTTTTTACCACGATCCAATTGCATATACAATGTTATATTAACAATGTCAAATTGTATTCACAAAGATGGAACATACCTAATACACATAAGCACCCAGCACAGCTAAGCAAATGATCCAACTTGGTGGAATACAAAAGCACCTTACCCACATAACAACCTAACAAAATTTTAAAGGATGCACGAAGTTGACACACCTAAGTGATGCACCTATGTGGTATACATAAATAAAATTAGTGTTTGGCATGATGTCTTTCATCTAACAAATACATGGGATACACATCAAACCTAAAAGTATCTGAGTATTATAAGTTTGATTCAAAATAATGGTTATGACTATATCCTGCACATTATGTATGTCCTGCACATTATTTTATCATTTTTTTAATGTACATGGCATTTGATGAATGGCCTTGAGTAACAACTTTGAAAGAGATGAAAGTTATGTGTGATTTTATTATAGTTTAAATTGATTAGAGAAGTA
>LPNX011233263.1:963788-976288 GCA_001517045.1 Pseudotsuga menziesii
CCCACAAATGATATGAGATCCTAAGATCAATTCACCTCCACATAGAGATTGACAACTCCTTTCACCTTGATTAAAACAAAAACAAAGAATATTTCTTGCTTGACAATGAGGGGAAATAAGTCTTGATCAACACCTCACAAGAGGTAACATAATTATTGACATCTACTCATGGAATAATAGTTTGCAACAAGTATTTGTTCAAGAGGGGAAGATTTACAATCACCTTCAAGCTGACCTCTATGTGCAAAAATTTCACATTCACTTACTGAGCAAAACCCTAGTTTCCAAAATTGACCAAAAAAATGATCCCTTGTCCATGGATCCAGATTAGAGGGCCACCCTAGCACTATCTCAATGTCTTGAATCCAACGGATCCAATGGTTCGTCGATCCGAGCAACGGTCATGATTCTATGGCATGTTGAATCCCACCTCCTACAGGATTTCATGGACACCTATTGAATCCCTACCCGGGGCATAGAATAGAAACAGGGCATCAAAAAGGGATTCCAGTGGGTTTTTCAAGCATGTTTAGGCATGTGTTATGTGGGAACGGTAGCCATGCCTTCACGGTCAATCAATATGCGAATTTGACCCCCATGTGCAAAAATTTCACATTCACTTACTGAGCAAAACCCTAGTTTCCAAAATTGACCAAAAAAATGGTCTCTTATCCATGGGACCAGATTAGAGGGCCTCCATAGCACTATCCTGATGTCCTAAATCCAATGGAGCTGACGGTTTGTCGATCTAAGCAACGATCATGATTCTATGACACGTTGAATCCCACCTCCTATAAGCTTTTAGGGACACCTGTTGAATCTCTACCCAGGGCATAGAATGGAAATCGTGCATCAAAAAGGGCTTCCAGTGGGTTGTACAAGTGTGTTTAGGCATGTGCTATGTGGGAATGCTATCCACACCTTCATGGTTGAGCAATATTCAAAATTGACCCCCATGTGCAAAAATTTCACATTCACTTACTGAGCAAAACCCTAGTTTCTAAAATTAACCAAAAAATGGTCTCTTATCCATGGAACCAGATTACAGGGCCTTCCAAGCACTATCCTGATGTCCTAAATCCAACTGAGTCAATGGTTTGTTGATCCGAGCAACGACCATCATTCTATCACACGTTGAATCCCACCTCCTATAGGCTTTCAGGGACACCTGTTGAATCCCTACCCAGGGCATAGAATGGAAATCGTGCATCAAAAAGGGATTTCAGTGGGTCGTGCAATAGTTTTTAGGCATGTGTTATTTGGGAATTCTAGCGACACCTTCATGGTCGAGCAATATGCGAATTTCACCCCCATGTGCAAAAATTTCACATTCACTTACTGAGCAAAACCCTAGTTTCCAAAATTGACCAAAAAAATGGTCTCTTATCCATGGAACTAGATTAGAGGGCCTCCCTAGCACTATCCCAATGTCTTGAATCCAATGTAACTGACGGTTCATCGATCTAAGCAACGAGCATCATTCTATCGCATGTTGAATCCCACCTCCTACAGGCTTTCAAGGACACATGTTGAATCCCTACCCGGGGCATAGAATGGAAACCGTGCATCAAAAAGGGCTTTTGGTGGGTCATGCAAGTTTTTTTAGGCATGTGTTATGTGGGAACACTAGCCACACCTTCACGGTCAAGCAATATGTGAATTTGACCACCATGTGCAAAAATTTCACATTCACTTACTGAGCAAAACCCTAGTTTCCAAAATTGACCAAAAAAATGGTCTCTTATCCATGGAACTAGATTAGAGGGCCTCCCTAGCACTATCCCAATGTCTTGAATCCAATGTAACTGACGGTTCATCGATCTAAGCAACGAGCATCATTCTATCGCATGTTGAATCCCACCTCCTACAGGCTTTCAAGGACACATGTTGAATCCCTACCCGGGGCATAGAATGGAAACCGTGCATCAAAAAGGGCTTTTGGTGGGTCATGCAAGTTTTTTTAGGCATGTGTTATGTGGGAACACTAGCCACACCTTCACGGTCAAGCAATATGTGAATTTGACCACCATGTGCAAAAATTTCACATTCACTTACTGAGCAAAACCCTAGTTTCCAAAATTGACCAAAAAAATGGTCTCTTATCCATGGAATCAGATTAGAGGGACTCCCTAGCACTATCCTAATGTCTTGAATCCAATGGAGCCGAAGGTTCGTCGATCCGAGCAACGAGCATCATTCTATCGCACATTGAAACCCACCCCCTACAGGCTTTTTGGGACACCTGTTGAATCCCTACCCGAGAGAAACAAATTATCGTAGTGAAGGAGATAATTATCAGATTCAAGGAGATGTCCTTATAGGATCAACTTCCAGATTCAAGGAAAATGCAATAGACATATCCCAGATAGAGTGGTAGATAATGGTATTGGGCTATAAGGAATGAGTCATGTAAGTATCAATATAATACAACAAATCCATTGTAGAAGTTTATTGAATTTATCAATATGTCAAGTGCTCAATGTATCAAACTGCAAATAATCAATGAGACCATGAAACCAAAATATCTGACTACCACATACCTGACTACCTACCTTTGGTCATTCGACTAGACCATCGGGATCACCTCTAATAGCAACGGTATCCTTTAACCTCTCTTGCTCGGAGTAAGGCAACAAGTATCGTGAATTTGATGAGTTCTTGTTTGGCATTGTTTGTAGCTAGAGGTTTGTGCCAATAAATAAGTTTGTATAATGGTATACAATTTGACCTAGTCTATAATCTTCAAATACATAACCTTTTTCCTTTCGTGCGTGGGCAACCTATGTCAAATATTCCCCTTTGATAACCATCGACCCAATTGGAAAATCATTGCCCTCGGAGTCGCTTAATGAGACAATGAGGGTCTGCTTCCCATCCAAGCAATGTGCCATCCAGTAGTCAGTGTGCCATTCATTTTCTCTCAGTGCAACCACTGCGTATATGCGCCCTGCATAAAATAAAGTGCAGACCTAGAAGTAAGCTAACTAAACACAACTAGTCATCAAACATTTCAAAGTGATCAACATAATAGTCAAACCTAGTTGTATGAGATCTGAAATGTGGTCATAGTCATGTGAAATACTCGACTAGCCCTCCTCCAACTGGGATAATTCTAAAGTTATTTTTCGACCAACGGGGAGTGATACACGATCCCAACTGTTAACCCAATATGTGGATTCACAGTTGACCCATTCACCACTGCTACATGGATAACAAAAACAACAGAGTTTTCTTGTCCACATTTCAACTATAGCATTGTCTAACATCCTAATTGAATGGAATGCACGAGTTCCTTGGACGATCTTGCACTCATATAGGTGTGATCGATCTACATCGACCACCTCCCAAAAATATCTATGTACATGTGATTTTTGAGATGATTGGTCTTCTTTCCTTCTAGCTCCCTGCCCCATCACTAAAGAACACCATGCAACAATGGTCTTTGCATCTCAGATGAGTGAAATAGTTGTGAATTTCATCTCTTGCCTACGTAATGCAGTCTTGATGCATGCACCTGCTCCATCAAGTTCCCCTTTGCCGTGTTTGGACTCAAAATAGTTCCAAATATGTGGCACCTTGTGCCTCTTGTGGAGAATACACGACCATTGGAAGACACAGGAATTTTTGAATTGCCCTGCACAACCATCAGACCAAATCGAATGTTGTTCCATCTATATATTGTTATCCTCCAAGTGTTTGTAGAACAATTGAAAATTGTGTTGTACAAAATCCAAGTCATGACACCTTCCATCACTTATGTAAAAGTGATACTCCTTCAATATAACCCTGTTCTCTTCAGTACTATCTGCCCCATGTCTATAAATGATATGGACCATTATGTTGACCTGATCTGAGTGATAATATTGACTTCGAATCTTGTTTTGTGTTTGAATGGTGTATTTTTCTGCAAAATCGACCACTGATAATATAGTTCCAATAGAAAATGTATCCTTGCATGCTCTAAACTGCTCATCTTGCCAGTGAACCACATGTACATGCTTTACATACTATTGTGTCTTTTCAAAGAATTCCTCCATGAAGTTGTATACCAGTACCTGGTGGATCAACAATAAAGATGTACAAATCAATAGGTTGTTACATATATGAAGTAGCAATAGATATCAATAGGAAAAAATACTATTCAACTCGTTGCTAACCTGAGAGGTGACCAATTGTATTTTTTTCCTTTCATTCCCTCCACCGATATCATACGTGACATATTTGAATCACTGCAAGTTCACTTCATGTTTCCCAAGTTCATGCTCATCAGTGACATGTATGCATTTTTCCAAAAATGCCATTCCACCACACCTTGGGCATGTCCCATCTACGCAAGGCCTTTGATAAAATGTGCAACCTTCTGTCCTTCTACACAAGATGCTATGGATAAACTCTCTAGATGATGTCAGCGGCAATGTAGTTGAGCATTCCTACACAAGAGTGTTATGCAAAACACACAATATATGTATATATGTGTCATAATAATAAGCATACTCAATGTGATATCAACAACAACATGTGTTATGAGTTGTGTTTATTTTAACATACCATGGTTTGCATTTCTCGAAGGATCTTTGGCCCAAGTTAAGTTCATTATGTTCATGCCTAAACCTCTCAGATAATTATGTTTGTGTCATGTCAAGAAAATTTTTAATGTGGAACTCACGATCCCTTGAACCCATTTTCAATTTTAGTACATCTTTTTGGTTGGATGAAGGTCTACTATTGTCACGCCAAAACTCTTGCACTAGTTCCTTTACCGCATCAATGAGCTTCATATCAGAGCGTGGCAACCTGCCAACGAAGAAACAGACATCTGTTTCACCAGAGTCAAGTTGTTCTCTCCTAGAACAATACCTATGGAGTGCTTTGATATCCAATCCTACAAGTTTGGATGTAGGATTAAGAAGGCGAAGGGCATTGGTGCTTTTGTTCACGATTGATTGTGACAACACATGGTGAGCTGCATTGCGATCCTTTGAATGAGATTTCTTTCCAATATTACTAAATGCATCTACCAAACTTTTGACAACATAAGAACTTGGTTCATAACTATTTATCATATTTATCCTTAAGTTTTTCCTAACAACAGTCATAGATCTAGATTTTAACAACGATATAAATAATCTACATTTATCTCCATCACATTTAGAATCAAAATAGTTGACAAGTATCTGTTGAGCTTGATATGCAATACCGCGTTTAGACAGCGTACCTTCAAGTGAACCAATGAGACTTTCATCGATTTGTATATGTTTTGGAGTTCTTCAGCGTGAAGTTGCTAATGGAGGTAGGGAGGTTGGAATTGCACCCTATACCATATCACACGGTCGGTCTGGCGTTTAAACATGAGCTTCATTTCCTTCCGTGTCTTCCTGGCGGTTGGATGGTGGCAATTGGAAATCCTCTTGAGTGGTCTGAACAATATTATGTTCTTCGAGCAAACCTTCGGCATTCAATGTCTCTCTAACTTCGTCACTTATATACCCACATTCAATTAAATCTGCAAAGGTTTCAAGTGGCCTTTATGTGCACCTACATTTTACTCCTTGATCAGTGCCATGCAGTGCTCGTTCTTCTACTGATATGGTGACCGAAGACCCCTCAAGCGAATTCTTTTGCCTTTCTTGATGTGGATTGGTAGGAAGAACTGTGGCATCCTCAACAACCGGAATCAGTTGAGTGTACATAGAGCGTCTTCGATTGGTCATGTCATTTATTTTCTTCTCTCTAATTTCTTCAAGGATTTCATTGGGTATCCGCTTCCTTTCTCATCTTCTTGCTCGATTGAGTGCTTTTCCCATGACCACAATGATCAATGATATATATGGTTTCCTTTGCTAGCTCCTCAATGGGAAACTACCCAAGCTTGGTTTCTTTCTTGCTCAATTGTGTCTAGATACTCAAGATAGGGGGAATATTGGGAAGAATGTTGCCTTTGTTAGATCCTCAATTCCAAGAAAAACAATGGTAGAGATGCTCTATGGTGCTCCTCAATGGGAAATTCCCCAAGCTTGGTAAATATCTTGAGCAATTGTGTCTACATACTCCACCACGGTGACCAATTTAATGTTTCCTTTGCTAGCTCCTCAATTGCAAGAGAAACAATGGTAGAAATGTTGTATGGTGCTCCTCAATGGGAAATTCCCCAAGCTTGGTAAATATCTTGAGCAATTGTGTCTACATACTCTTGAGCTATGGGGAAGATTGGGAAGAATACATTGCCTTTGCTAGCTCCTCAATTGCAAGAGAAACAATGGTAGAAATGTTGTATGGTGCTCCTCAATGGGAAATTCTCCAAACTTGGTTTCTTTCTTGCTCAATTGTGTCTACATACTCCACCACGGTGACCAATTTAATGTTTCCTTTGCTAGCTCCTCAATTGCAAGAAAAAAAATGGTGGAGATGATCTATGTGGCTCCTTTCTCAATTAATGGATTCTTTCTTACTCAATTAATTCTTTATGTCATGCTCATCAATGTATACCATGCTCCAAGCAATACTTAGAAACTTGTGGTGGAGATGCTTGATTCACAAAACAAGATTGTGTGAAAAAATGGTGAAGATAATGTTCACGCACTATCTGTAACATGAATTTGCGTGTGGAATGCCAAACCTATGAAAATATGTTTAGAGCATTTCTCGGACAATGACTGCTATTGTTTATACTGAGTATAAACACGCATGCGTTATTGTTAAAAAAAACGGGGGCGTGTTTTGGATACATAAAACGCGTGCGTGTTTTACTCTAATAGAATTTTGGAGCATTTAAGAAGGTAGTTGCATGACTAAGGGATCATTCAAGGTTTAAGGGGAATTAACAAGCACTCCCTTAGTCTTTGCACCTTAACATCCCCCCTTTCTTCAACCTAACTATATTGTTTTACAACTCTAGGGGTGTGTAATAAGGGGATACATGGGGATATGTGTGTGTGTGTGTGATAGGTTAGGGGGTGTTAGTGGTAATGGGAGACATACGAATGTGTGTGTGTGTTTCATAGAGATAGGTTAAGGGGTGCTAGTGGTAAGGTCTGACACAGGGATTTGTGTGTGTGTGCCAGAGAGATAGGGTAGGGGGTGCTAGTGGTAAGGTCTGACATAGGGATTTGTGTGTTTGTATGATGATGATGATGATGATGATGATGATGATGATGATGGTGATGATGATGTTGTTGTTGTTGATGATGATGATCATGTTGATGATGATGATGATGATGATGGTGATGATGATAGATTTTTATCATTCAAGCTAGCATTATATTAGGATCTTTAACTGAGAGAATAACAAGCACATCAATCAAACATAAGAGACAATGAACATAATGTTTTTCCTCGGGGAAACCATAAAGGAGAAAACCCCGCAACTTCCTAAGAGATAGAATCAACACCAAAAGAAAAACCCCAAAAACAATAAGATGATCTCCCGACAGCAGTAGTCTCTCTCTCTTGTCCCAGTAACTTATTCTCTCTTAGTTATGCGCTACAACTGAGTGTAAGTGAATGTGTAATAAATAGAGAGGTTCACTCTCTATTTATACTAATTCCTGAATTGACAATAACTCACTAGGGATGACTTCTCTAGGAGGTATAATAACCCTAGGGCCCCACAACTATGGGGACTTTAACCCTTGATCAATAGGAGGGTTACCCACAATGACTTTACATGACTTGTTTACATTATTGAATATCCCAATAGGAACATCGGGGCATGACATGACTCAAGTACATTACAGACACTTCCCGAAATAAACATCGGGGTACAATACATAAGATAGAAAAGTGAATACATTCTGAAGTTACAAATACATTAACACTACCTCTTAACTAGGAAGGTATTCTCTCGACACAATTTATCAGCACAAGTCTTCTTCTCTGTATCATCTGGATCATCATCAAGTTCTCGTCATCTTCATCTTCAATTCATATTCATCTTTAAGTCATCTTCATCTTCAAGTCATCTTCATCTAGATCTGGATCATCATCACTAGATTTAGATCATCATCACTGGATATGTATCATCACTACTGGATCATCATCACTGGATCTAGATCATCACTGGATCTGGATCATCACTGGTGCTATCTCTTGATTCTTCTCATCACAGGAAGTTCTACAGAGCCAACCATTTCTCATGTTGGTTGTAGGCCTAGCCTCTAAGTAGGTATTCATCTTCTTCAACACTTATATCTAACCTAGTCAGAAAGGCCTGTCTAGCACTTATATCTGACCATGGGAGGGCCCGGCCTGCCCCCATGTCATAATGGCACGGACAGCACTCACATCTAACCATGAGAGGAACACATCCACCATCATGTCAGAATGGCCTAGCCCTTACATCTGACCATGGGAGGGCACAGCCTGCCCCCATGTCAGAATGGACCTGCCCTTACATCTGACCATGGGAGGGCCTAGCCTTCCCCCATGTCAGAATGGATCTGCCCTTACATCTAATCATGGGAGGGCCTAACCTGCCCCCATGTCAGAATGGATCTACCCTTACATCTGACCATGTGGGAACACATCCCACAATCACATCAGAATGGCCCTCAGCTCCAAGCTGAGTATTCCTGGTAACTGACCAGGTGCCTCCATTCTCCCAGAGAATGGCATTCAATACTTATATCTGATCATGTGAGAACACATCTCACAGTCACCTAAGAATGGATCAGCACTCATATCTGACATGGAAGGAACCAATCCTCTCACCATGATAGAATGGCTCAGCCCTTACATCTAACCATGGAAGGAACCAAATCCTCTCACCATGTCAGAATGGCTCACGGACTCATCACTCCCCCTTGGAGGGAACCTCGATCTGGAGAACACCAAGATTCTCCCTGAAGTACTCAAACTTCACTCTGGACAATCTCTTAGTCAACACATCAGCTATTTTTTCATCCATCAGAACATACTAGAGCTTCATTGCTCCTCTTTGCACCATATCCTTGATATAGTGATATTTGATCTTGATATGCTTTGACTTGTCATGGAACATCGGGTTCTCAGACAACTTCACACAAATCTGGTTGTCGCAATATATATAAGTAGCATCCAAATGAATATCAAATAAATCAGATAGTAGCTTCCTTAGCCATACTACCTCACAACTAGCTGAACAAGCTGCAACATACTCTGCTTCAGTTGTACTCAGTGCCACACAAGACTGCTTCCTGCTAAACCAAGAGATCACACCTGATCCCATATTGAAGCAACACCCTGAAGTGCTCTTCCTATCGATGGCACTTCTTTCCCAATCTGAATCAACATAACCTTCCAGGTTAATCTTCTGATCAGCCTTATACTTGAGCCCATAATCAACTGTACCCTTCAAGTACCTCAAAATATGCTTTGCAGCAATCAAGTGAACATGTCTTGGATATGTCAAGAACTGGCTCAAGGTGTTCACAGTAAAGCAAATATCTGGTCTCGTATTCATCAGATACATCAAGGACCCAATCATCTGACGATACATCATGGCATCAACCGACTTGTATGAAGCATCACTAAATAGCTTCAGGTTCGATGCCATAGGTGTGGTCATGTCCTTGTAGTCCATCATCCCAAACCTCTTCAGGATCTCTACCGTATACTTCCCTTGTCCCAGGTAAATTCCATCTGCATTCTGCCACACCTCCATGCCTAGAAAATAGTGCATCATACCCAAGTTCTTCATTTTGAACTCGGCAACAAGCTTCCTCTTCGTATCAGAAATAAACCCATCCATACCTGTCACAAATAGATCATCTACATACAGTAAGAGTATCACTGGGTTACCATCTTAAACCTTGTAGTAAAGGTTGGAATATGCTTTACTCTTGGTAAATCCCAAACTAGATAGAAAGCTGTCAATTCTGTCGTACCATGTCTCGGGTGCCTCTTTTAAACCGTACATGGATTTCTTCAATTTACACACGTAAGACTCCCTGTCATGTGTCTCAAAACCGAGTGGCTGCTCCACATACACTTCCTCTTCCACTACACCATTCAAGAAAGCAGTCTTGACATCCATCTGGTGTATCTTCCATTTCATCACTACAACCAGAGCAAGTATTGATCTTATGGAAGCATATCTGGCTACAGGTGCAAAAGTTTCTTCATAATCCATTCCTTCTTTCTGGGAGAAGCCACGAGCCACAAATCTTGATTTATATTTTTCTATGCTACCATCTACAGCATGCTTGATCTTGTAGATCCATTTGGAAGTTACAACAGACTTTCCTTCTGGTGTTGGGACAATATCCCAGACATCATTCTTCATGATCGATTGATACTCTTCGATCATAGCATCCTTCCATTCTTTCCTTTCTGACGCTTCTTCATAGTTGGAAGTTTCTTTATCGATGAAGTCACATAATAATGCTACATAACCGGAGCAAGACCTGGTCCTTTTTCTTTCTCTGTGGTTTTCTTTTGGAGCCCCATATCTTTCTGCACCTTGTATAGCTTCTCGTACCCAAGCAGGTTTCCTCTTGTGAGGATTATTCTCCTGAGGTGGATCTATAGGTTCTTGAGATTCTTCTAATTCTCGATCTTCTTCTTGAATTTCTTCATTCATGGTTGTGTCATGAATTCTGGGTGCTTCTATTTCTTCAGGTTCTTCAGCAAGTCTCTTTCTGGATTTGTTGTAAGATGAGTCTTCGCCAAATGTTACGTCCCTACTGATGTCGATCTTCTTGAATCCTACGAAGTATATTCTGTAAGCCTTCAACATTTTAGAGTATCCCATATACCCTTCCTTCCTGAAGGATCTAACTTTGTCCTCTTTTCTTTCGGAATATGTATGTACACTGGACAACCGAATATCCTGAGATGGATGATTTATGGTTTCTTACCGGAGAAGACTTCTTTAGGTGTCATGTTCTCGAGTACTCTGTGTGGAGTATGGTTTTGTACATGCACCACTGTTCTTGCAACTTCTTCCCATAGATGCATGGGAAGATCTTGATCATGAAGCACGACCCTTGCAGCTTCCATGATCGTTCTATTCTTCCTTTCTGCAAAACCCCATTCTATTGTGCATTATATGGAGTGGTTAACTCCCTCTTAATCCTTGAATCTTTGCATAATTCTTTGAGTTCATTTGATGTGAATTCTCCACCATTATTTGATCGAAAGGTTTTGATCTTATTTTCTGTGTGATTCTTGATCAAGGATTTGAATTCCTTAAACTTGCTAAATACCTCGTCTTTGTTCTTCATGAAGTATATCCATGTCTTCCTAGAAAAATCATCAATAAAAGAAACATAGTATACATACCCGCTTAATGAACTTGATGACATTGGACCGCATACATCGAAGTGAATGATTTCCAAGATTCCTTTTTCCTTTCTCTTGCTACTTGGAAATGTCTTCTTTGTGTTCTTTCCTTTCGCACATCCTTTGCAGACTCCATCATGTTTTGCCTGAATTTCTGGAAGACCTTCAATAGCTTTGCTTGCAAGTGGTAGTGCTCTATAATGCACATGTGCAAGCCTTCTATGCCAAAGTTCATTTGGCTCTACTATGTCATGGACCAAGGCTTGTTCTGGATGGCCCTTTAATTTGTATAGACCTCCCTCTTGTTCCCCAATCACTACTGCATCATCAATAGTCTTTCCCTTTGGCCACATGAGAACTTGGCCATCTACAAATGCAACCCTCATGCCTTTTGCATCTAATGAAAATATAAAGAGGAGGTTCTTCTTAAGTCCTGGTACAAAAAATACATCCTTCATCTTCATAGACTTTCCAAAGTCTAGCTTATAGGAGGATTCCCCACTACCTTTTATTGGATACTGGTAATCATCTCCAAGTTTCACCTTGTCGGGTGATTCATGTTCTGATAGTTTCACAAAGGGCTCTTTGAATCTTGTCATATGTTTGGAAGCCCCACTATCTATAAGCCAATCATTGCTTCCATGTGTGATGTTTCTCGTGAGAGCGGAAATCAAAACATATTCTTCATCACTTGAAGAATCATCACTTTCTTGCTTGATTCTCTTTGTGGAAGGTTCATCATCTTCTGCAGCATGAGCATGATGTCTTCTCTTGTTGTTTTTCTTCTTGTGGGAGTTTCTTTTGTTTCTAAGACAATCTCTGGCATAGTGTCCTATTTCATAACAAGTATAACATATGAGTTGAGTTTTTCTGGTGGGAGGATGCTTACCTTTAGAATGACGATGATAGTCCCTTCTGTTCTTCTTGGATTGAACTATGAGAGCTTGATCTTCACTTCCCATCTTTTCTTCTCAAGATGCTATCCAAGATTCTTCTTGTGAGCATTCTTCCCATAGTCTGTTGAACTTGACCAACTTCTTTTTGGCACAGATCCCTTGAATGAAAGAGTCCCATGTCCTAGGGAGACCATTCAAGGTGGTCATTACAATATCTGCATCCTCCACTTCTTCATCCACTGCTTCAAGTTGTTCTTTGATCTGGGAGACCCTTGTGAAGTATGACTGTATGGTCTCCGCATTCTAGATCTTCACATTCTTCAACTGGTTCCTCAAAGTCATCTTTCG